>CAXIVM010001780.1:0-34836 GCA_964035705.1 Porites rus | reverse complement strand
CACTTGTTACTACTAGCGATGCACTTGTTTCTAATAGCTTCTTGTTACTACTAGTAAGGCACTTGTTACTACTAGCGATGCACTTGTTTCTAATAGCTTCTTGTTACTACTAGTAAGGCACTTGTTACTACTAGCGATGCACTTGTTTCTAATAGCTTCTTGTTACTACTAGTAAGGCACTTGTTACTACTAGCGATGCACTTGTTTCTAATAGCTTCTTGTTACTACTAGTAAGGCACTTGTTACTACTAGCGATGCACTTGTTTCTAATAGCTTCTTGTTACTACTAGTAAGGCACTTGTTACTACTAGCGATGCACTTGTTTCTAATAGCTTCTTGTTACTACTAGTAAGGCACTTGTTACTACTAGCGATGCACTTGTTTCTAATAGCTTCTTGTTACTACTAGTAAGGCACTTGTTACTACTAGCGATGCACTTGTTTCTAATAGCTTCTTGTTACTACTAGTAAGGCACTTGTTACTACTAGCGATGCACTTGTTTCTAATAGCTTCTTGTTACTACTAGTAAGGCACTTGTTACTACTAGCGATGCACTTGTTTCTAATAGCTTCTTGTTACTACTAGTAAGGCACTTGTTACTACTAGCGATGCACTTGTTTCTAATAGCTTCTTGTTACTACTAGTAAGGCACTTGTTACTACTAGCGATGCACTTGTTTCTAATAGCTTCTTGTTACTACTAGTAAGGCACTTGTTACTACTAGCGATGCACTTGTTTCTAATAGCTTCTTGTTACTACTAGTAAGGCACTTGTTACTACTAGCGATGCACTTGTTTCTAATAGCTTCTTGTTACTACTAGTAAGGCACTTGTTACTACTAGCGATGCACTTGTTTCTAATAGCTTCTTGTTACTACTAGTAAGGCACTTGTTACTACTAGCGATGCACTTGTTACTAATAGCGTCCTTGCCTGCCAGATTGGAAGGGTCAACAAGACGAGGCGGTAGGCCATCGCTCCGCCGCTCCGCCTCACGTGGAACGCTGCGGGCCGCCCCGCGTCGCACGGACGCGAATGCAGACCTCGCGGAAAACGGAGCGGCCGGCTCAATGCAGAACAAGGAACCATGGATTGGGGGTCATCAGGCATAGTCCATCTGAAAAAATGGATCGACCCTCCCACAGGAAAACGGCCGCACCCCTTGGTCTGCTTTATATCGCTCTGCGAGGACTTGACCACCGCTTCCGCGAGCACGTTCGGTTTCTTCCGACCCCAAATTCCAGCTTGCTGGAAAAACGAAAGCTCCCAAGTATTCGTTGGAGAGAGTGACATCGACAAACTCATTTTGATAGCAGGTCAGAAATCTGGCCACTTGTCAGATCACCCTGAGCAGAGGAACTCAACATCGGATATGCCTCTGACTGAGAAACTCTTCAGGCTATCGGAGATGTGTCACCCCCTGAATCTGGATACTCCCAGGCTGTGCGAGTTTGAACCAAACACCGAACGAACAAATCATGCTCCGAAAAGCTGAGGTGGATGCTGCCGATGCGTACCTAGCGCTTCATCCTGTTGTGTTCCAAGTCGTTGGAAACAACGCCAGCAGGATGAAATATCAGTTTTGGAGTGAACGAGCTGGCCCGCTCACTGGAGGACAAAAACCGTTTTCAATTGATATGGCTTTCAAGTAAACCTACTAGTAGTGGCCTCCAACCTAAGAATTCTTTTCACTATCTCTCAATCTTTTCCCTTCTCCTCACAGAGTTCTGTGACACTCATCCTCTCTTCCCACACAGTCCGACACATCTTCTTGGTCTGTCAGCAACCAAGCGACAATGAGGAAGTGGATCGGGAAGATCTTAGGGGTAAGGTCGATAAGGTCAGACTTCGAGCCACAGCGGCGTGCGTCCGGCGCGGTCACGACCCGCCTCCGGGACTGGACGGGACGAGACTGGACATGCCAACTGGGTGGTAAACTTAGACGTTACTAGGAACAAGTGCATCGCTACTAGTAACAGGTGCCTTACTAGTAGTAACAAGAAGCTATTGGGAATTAACATTAACTAAAATTAGCTAATAGCTTCTTGTTAGAAACTAGAAAGGCACTTGTTACTACTAATCCCTTCTCTTTCGCTGTCGGATGTCCCATCCAGTCCAACTGCCTGACTGCACCGGTTCGACCAGAGGCTCGGCATCCCACCGGCGTCCCAACGTTGCTTCGTTCGTCACGTTAAATCGAGTGAACCCCCCCATTCTCCGCTCGTTCTCACTGGATTTTGCTCGTAGAACTGAGAGCCTTTCCACTGGAGATAACCATTCATTGAGCTCTGATTGATGCGGAAACCGTCCCATTCTTTCGAAAAAAAACACACCAAAAGGGACCGCTACGGGTTTTCCCCACCGGAACAAAACGGGACCGCTACGGGTACCGGCGTACCGACGTCGAAGTCGTCTCTGGGACCATGTGGCTGACTCTGACGTGAGGAAATCACGGACACAAATCACATGAGAGGGTTGAACGGTTCAGGTTCTAGGTTGCATTCGTTGTTTTTCTTTGTGAGTCAAGAACTGCCTCTGGTCTCTGTACAAGAACGAAGCCGTGTTGGTTGCGTTGAGTTACTGCCCGCCCACCCAACAAAGAGACCCAGATCGAGTGTTGCTCCCTACATCCGGGTGTATAATATCAACACCCACCACCTTACTCACCCAGAACCATATCCACACCTAAACCATTCTGCTCGCGTTTGGCATGAGTTCACCAGGGGAGTACCCTCCAGAACCCAAATCTGACGTCAAAGACCGGGCTCCGGGCTGCTCGAGCTTCTCAAGACTTTTCGAGTCGAAGAGAAGACCTTCGCTTTTCGCGTCCGCCGCAAGGAAATCTTCACACTTTCCAAGTCAGTCAATTTTCGCACTAGGAACAAGGACGCTACTAGGGGCTCCTGGCCTTACTACTAGGAGCAAGAACGCTAGGAGCAAAGGGCATCGCTACTAGGAACAAGGACGCTACTAGGGGCTCCTGGCCTTACTACTAGGAGCAAGAACGCTAGGAGCAAAGGGCATCGCTACTAGGAACAAGGACGCTACTAGGGGCTCCTGGCCTTACTACTAGGAGCAAGAACGCTAGGAGCAAAGGGCATCGCTACTAGGAACAAGGACGCTACTAGGGGCTCCTGGCCTTACTACTAGGAGCAAGAACGCTAGGAGCAAAGGGCATCGCTACTAGGAACAAGGACGCTACTAGGGGCTCCTGGCCTTACTACTAAGAGCAAGAACGCTAGGAGCAAAGGGCATCGCTACTAGGAACAAGGACGCTACTAGGGGCTCCTGGCCTTACTACTAAGAGCAAGAACGCTAGGAGCAAAGGGCATCGCTACTAGGAACAAGGACGCTACTAGGGGCTCCTGGCCTTACTACTAGGAGCAAGAACGCTAGGAGCAAAGGGCATCGCTACTAGGAACAAGGACGCTACTAGGGGCTCCTGGCCTTACTACTAGGAGCAAGAACGCTAGGAGCAAAGGGCATCGCTACTAGGAACAAGGACGCTACTAGGGGCTCCTGGCCTTACTACTAGGAGCAAGAACGCTAGGAGCAAAGGGCATCGCTACTAGGAACAAGGACGCTACTAGGGGCTCCTGGCCTTACTACTAGGAGCAAGAACGCTAGGAGCAAAGGGCATCGCTACTAGGAACAAGGACGCTACTAGGGGCTCCTGGCCTTACTACTAGGAGCAAGAACGCTAGGAGCAAAGGGCATCGCTACTAGGAACAAGGACGCTACTAGGGGCTCCTGGCCTTACTACTTGGAGCAAGAACGCTAGGAGCAAAGGGCATCGCTACTAGGAACAAGGACGCTACTAGGGGCTCCTGGCCTTACTACTAGGAGCAAGAACGCTAGGAGCAAAGGGCATCGCTACTAGGAACAAGGACGCTACTAGGGGCTCCTGGCCTTACTACTAGGAGCAAGAACGCTAGGAGCAAAGGGCATCGCTACTAGGAACAAGGACGCTACTAGGGGCTCCTGGCCATACTACTAGGAGCAAGAACGCTAGGAGCAAAGGGCATCGCTACTAGGAACAAGGACGCTACTAGGGGCTCCTGGCCTTACTACTAGGAGCAAGAACGCTAGGAGCAAAGGGCATCGCTACTAGGAACAAGGACGCTACTAGGGGCTCCTGGCCTTACTACTAGGAGCAAGAAACTACTAGGAACAAAGGGCATCGCTACTAGGAACAAGGACGCTACTAGGGGCTCCTGGCCTTACTACTTGGAGCAAGAACGCTAGGAGCAAAGGGCATCGCTACTAGGAACAAGGACGCTACTAGGGGCTCCTGGCCTTACTACTTGGAGCAAGAACGCTAGGAGCAAAGGGCATCGCTACTAGGAACAAGGACGCTACTAGGGGCTCCTGGCCTTACTACTAGGAGCAAGAAACTACTAGGAACAAAGGGCATCGCTACTAGGAACAAGGACGCTACTAGGGGCTCCTGGCCTTACTACTAGGAGCAAGAACGCTAGGAGCAAAGGGCATCGCTACTAGGAACAAGGACGCTACTAGGGGCTCCTGGCCTTACTACTAGGAGCAAGAAACTACTAGGAACAAAGGGCATCGCTACTAGGAACAAGGACGCTACTAGGGGCTCCTGGCCTTACTACTTGGAGCAAGAACGCTAGGAGCAAAGGGCATCGCTACTAGGAACAAGGACGCTACTAGGGGCTCTGGCCTTACTACTTGGAGCAAGAACGCTAGGAGCAAAGGGCATCGCTACTAGGAACAAGGACGCTACTAGGGGCTCCTGGCCTTACTGCTTGGAGCAAGAACGCTAGGAGCAAAGGGCATCGCTACTAGGAACAAGGACGCTACTAGGGGCTCCTGGCCTTACTACTTGGAGCAAGAACGCTAGGAGCAAAGGGCATCGCTACTAGGAACAAGGACGCTACTAGGGGCTCCTGGCCTTACTACTAGGAGCAAGAACGCTAGGAGCAAAGGGCATCGCTACTAGAAACAAGGACGCTACTAGGGGCTCCTGGCCTTACTACTTGGAGCAAGAACGCTAGGAGCAAAGGGCATCGCTACTAGGAACAAGGACGCTACTAGGGGCTCCTGGCCTTACTACTTGGAGCAAGAACGCTAGGAGCAAAGGGCATCGCTACTAGGAACAAGGACGCTACTAGGGGCTCCTGGCCTTACTACTAGGAGCAAGAACGCTAGGAGCAAAGGGCATCGCTACTAGGAACAAGGACGCTACTAGGGGCTCCTGGCCTTACTACTTGGAGCAAGAACGCTAGGAGCAAAGGGCATCGCTACTAGGAACAAGGACGCTACTAGGGGCTCCTGGCCTTACTACTAGGAGCAAGAACGCTAGGAGCAAAGGGCCTTGCTACTAGGAACAAGGACGCTACTAGGGGCTCCTGGCCATACTACTAGGAGCAAGAACGCTAGGAGCAAAGGGCATCGCTACTAGGAACAAGGACGCTACTAGGGGCTCCTGGCCTTACTACTAGGAGCAAGAACGCTAGGAGCAAAGGGCATCGCTACTAGGAACAAGGACGCTACTAGGGGCTCCTGGCCTTACTACTTGGAGCAAGAACGCTAGGAGCAAAGGGCATCGCTACTAGGAACAAGGACGCTCCTAGGGGCTCCTGGCCTTACTACTAGGAGCAAGAACGCTAGGAGCAAAGGGCATCGCTACTAGGAACAAGGACGCTACTAGGGGCTCCTGGCCTTACTACTTGGAGCAAGAACGCTAGGAGCAAAGGGCATCGCTACTAGGAACAAGGACGCTACTAGGGGCTCCTGGCCTTACTACTTGGAGCAAGAACGCTAGGAGCAAAGGGCATCGCTACTAGGAACAAGGACGCTACTAGGGGCTCCTTGGCTTACTACTTGGAGCAAGAACGCTAGGAGCAAAGGGCATCGCTACTAGGAACAAGGACGCTACTAGGGGCTCCTGGCCATACTACTAGGAGCAAGAACGCTAGGAGCAAAGGGCATCGCTACTAGGAACAAGGACGCTACTAGGGGCTCCTGGCCTTACTACTAGGAGCAAGAACGCTAGGAGCAAAGGGCATCGCTACTAGGAACAAGGACGCTACTAGGGGCTCCTGGCCTTACTACTAGGAGCAAGAAACTACTAGGAACAAAGGGCATCGCTACTAGGAACAAGGACGCTACTAGGGGCTCCTGGCCTTACTACTTGGAGCAAGAACGCTAGGAGCAAAGGGCATCGCTACTAGGAACAAGGACGCTACTAGGGGCTCTGGCCTTACTACTTGGAGCAAGAACGCTAGGAGCAAAGGGCGTCGCTACTAGGAACAAGGACGCTACTAGGGGCTCCTGGCCTTACTACTTGGAGCAAGAACGCTAGGAGCAAAGGGCATCGCTACTAGGAACAAGGACGCTACTAGGGGCTCCTGGCCTTACTACTTGGAGCAAGAACGCTAGGAGCAAAGGGCATCGCTACTAGGAACAAGGACGCTACTAGGGGCTCCTGGCCTTACTACTAGGAGCAAGAACGCTAGGAGCAAAGGGCATCGCTACTAGAAACAAGGACGCTACTAGGGGCTCCTGGCCTTGCTACTAGGAGCAAGAAACTACTAGGAACAAAGGGCATCGCTATTAGAAGCAAGAAACTACTACCTGAAAGACTTCCTCCACACCAAACTTCACCCAAACTTTCCCGCCACAATCTCCGCAACTGGATGCGCATCCACCTCGAGGTTAGGCGCGTTGTGCCTGGGCAAGCAGGATTGAGTCTGCACGGTGTTATCCCAGGGTGCGCCGATCGCACGCTGCGCACAAACAAGCCTCCTCCGATGTTCGCATTCCCTTACGTTCTTCCCCCAAAACCCGTCAAACACCGCCCTCCCTATTCTACTCGGCGGCAGAAAATGGTATCAAGGCATGAACGCCCACGGAGGGAACCCCCTCGAGCGTTTTCGCGCGAACGTCTGTGGCCCTTCCAAGAATCACATCCTACACTCTCCTGGCATTGAATTGGGCTCGTGGTTTGAGATCAATTCCATATACTATCTGTCCCTGGATCAGCAAATGGAGTCAAACCGTTTGGAAGACCAGGAAAATGATGTGCTCCGCTAAACACGGCTATCTTGGAGATCAGTCGCGGAATCGAATCACTGGTCGAATTTTTTTTAAGGGTATCTCAGTATCTCTGTTGAACAGGTCCATCAACTGCATCTGCAAAGGTTTCTGCAGGTGGTGTCCACACCTTGACAGGACTCAGCTTCAACTTTCCTTTGGAGCCCGGGCGCTGGTGCCATGCTGCTTCACCTGGAAGGATGTTTCACCCGAAGGTCAAACTCATGCTTACGCAGGTGGTTGCAAGAAAGCTGGACGTCCTAGCTGTAACAAAACAGAGAGAAACCAGCGGGATTCCTGCTTCTAACATCCCACAAAGCAGAACTGAAAAGAAAGCCGCTTGGGTGGGGGTAAGGGCCGCTTCACCGTGTCTCGCACCAAATTTGGGTGGTTTATGCACGCTTATGCGAAGTTTTTGGAGACTATCCAAAAGCTTAGCGCAAGCCATCAAGATGTGGTGCAAGACATGACCGTAATCAACAGCATGTCATCCTGTTGATTACAGTCATGTCCTGCACCAAGCCACCATCGAAGAAACTCTTCAGGCTAGCCAGCGAGTGCAAGCCAAGTATGATCTGTTGTCCCTCAGAGAAGGCCGCACCACTGATCCCACTTCACAAATGGGCATGACCTCCCTTCATTCGACGCTGCTGGGTCGGTACTGGAAGACGCCGAAAGTGGAGCACTTGCCAAGGAAGAAACCAGGAGCGCCCAGCGGAAGGTTGAGAGTTTCAACGTCCATCTGGTCCACATCCGTGCTGGAGGAAAATGTCTCAGCTTACCATTTGTTCAATGTCACTGCCCTCATAATGGCCGTCTCAGGTCTTTTCCAACGCAGATGTGAACTTGGCGCGCGCCCCATTATGAAGGAGGCATGCAGGCCCTGCGTCCTGACCTTGCTGGGCCGCAGCTTGATCTTGTGGCACCTAGTGTGTTGGTCGCGTTGATCAAGGATTGAATTTGCTCACATGTGTTTGGCGCAACTTGAAGTGACACTTGATATTGATGTTTTGTGACGTTTCCTGTGGCAACTGGCGCCAGCCATGCGTAATAATCACGCGCAAGTCAGGCAACACAAGCTAGGCCACACTAAATTCAAGTAGAACACTGACTGAAGGCTGCCTCGCACACCAAGTGACAAAGCTATTTAATGGTTGTCACGAATGCCTGGTGGAGAACGGGTGGCATGTGAGAACGCGGCACGCGAATACTATTCAACCATGCACTTGGCAGGTGGTGTTTGCTCTCAGGCCAGTGTTGCGCTGCGAGTGTCTTGTTGGTCTTGTCATGACGTTGATGAGTTTGACTTGACAGGCGATCGAGGAGTCTTCAAATTGCAGCCTCACATGTCACATGCCACATGAAGCATGTAGGACATCGCATTCACCTGTTTCATCTGAAATTTGCATGTCAGTTATCACGCTTGTCGCAATATATACCTCATAACTCAAAAATATATATATTGCGGGAGCTCTTTTGATCTCGCAAAGGGTCTAAGTGCGGTACACATGATTTGCGTGTGTCATCCTTTGGAACTGGAATGCCTTTTCTTAGCACTCCTCCTTGGAACATTGAGCCCTTTTTGGCTTGTATGTTCCACTAAAACTTCAGTTTCGGGCTATCTAGGAACTCCTGGTGGCGTTCCATCTTTTTGTACACTAGCAGCCTTCCTGCCGCATCTCCGGTTCTGTCTGCACGGAGCCACTCGTGATGGAGCTGTTCCATGTGCTCCTTCGCTCTCAGCCCGGATCTTCCCTCTGGTAGGTCTAGATCTCCAAGGTCTTCCATTCTCATTTTCTTTATCTCTTCAATCTTTTCATCACGTTGCCTCTTTCGTTCAGCCTGCCTTGCTTGCTCGACATCATTGTCTTCTGGATCGCTCTCAGGCTCTCGTCGTTGTAGGTACTCCATGGGGATGTCAACCACTTCTCCTGAGTCTAATCGGACTTGGGCTGTCTCTCCCAACTCCAGTTCTTCTCCTGGTACATCATCTGGAAATGCACCAGCAAGATCAATCTCCTCATCCTCAAAGTCATCGATGCACTTCCTGATCAGATGATCTTTTGCTTGTGCCTTCAATCTCTGAAGATTGTAGTTCCTGTTGGACCGCTGTAAATAGTCCCAGTGTTTCCAATCTTCATCAGCCATTTCACCCTCGTCCACGAAGCCGTCATTCTTGATGAGACCTCGATGAAGTTTCAACATGTATTCGGCCATTGTCTTCATTGCTGCTTTCTCTGAGTCTTGCTGCTTCTTCACCTCTTTCACATCGTAGTCCACTGCACTGATCATCATCCCATCAGTTTTGCAGTCTTCTTTCAGCTCTTGAAGATCCCTCTTCACTTCTCGCAAGCTCTTCCAGAGCATGTAGATCACTCCAGCAAGGATCATCACAAGCGCGAGCAAAATGCTCACTGCCAAACTTGCCATAGAGCTCCAACTCCTGTTTTCTTCGACCATGCACATGTCCTTCTCATCAACATAGTTCCCGGCCACGTGCTCAAGACCCTCAAGAAGTAAGATTCGGTTAAGCAGTTTGGCTAGCCTTGCAATCTTTCCTTTGCTGACTTGCTCATTCACCACTCTGTCATGCTCTCCTTTTCCCAAGCGTTCATGCTCCTTGTTGTTGACCCTGCACCAGAAGAGGATAAGTTGAATCCTTGCCCTGCTCAGTGGCTTCGTCCCAAGGTCAGCGACATTGTATACAGTCCCAACTGACTTCACCTTGAGCTCCTCCTGGGCAACTAGATCCTGCACCCACAGCAACTTTCCTGCGATGTGCCTTAGCCTCCCTGGGCCCTTCTTGTGGCACAGGTGCAAGGCTGCGGAGTTGTCCACAAGGCAAGTAGATACCATCTGCTGCTGCACCAACCAGGGCATTCAATTCTGCTTCTGCAGAGCTAAGGCTCACAGACTTTTGCCCCCTTGAGCTCGAGAAAACGATGGCTCCATTCACCATGTGAATAGCTGCACTTGTTGATCTCCTGTGACTCTTTGAGCCTGACCAGTCACTATCAGAGAAGGTCTCTAGCAGCCATCTTGAGGTTTCGCATCGCGTCACCAATCCACGGCCTGCCTCCTCCACTTCCATAACACTGTACTGGCCCATGGTGGACTTCAAATAGCCAATCATCTTAGCCAACTTCTTCAAGCTCCCGGTTGTAGGGCATGCCATGTTGGAAGCCAGCTCTTTCACTGCGAAGCTGATGTCCATCCGCTCCTGGCTCAGGTAGATGCCGCACCCTACCAGTGAACGGTAGAGTCCTGCCAGATCTGAACCTAGTGGCATGGTCCCATCTTGCTCCAACATCTCTTGCCCGCAAGGAAGCTGTTGTAGCTTGACTTTGCCCATCATAGCCTCATACTTCTCCACCATTTCTTCTGCATACTTCCCTGGATGGACTTTGAGACTTGGCTTGTCCTGGTTCTCTCCCAGCTCATACGTTCTCCTAAGGAACTGGATTTGATCCTGAGGCTTCTCGATGTGCTGGTGGGAAATCTCGAACCTCATAGTGATCTTGGGTAAGAACACTTCCGTCACGTAGGTCTTCTTTCCTACGAACATGATGTCATCAACATGGATCAGTATCATCATCTCTTCTCCATTCCTCCCCAAGCATGGACTTTCTTTGCAGAACTCGAAGCCCTGCTCTTCCAGCCACTGAGTGATGCACTCAAACCATGCTTTTGCCCCTACTCTTTGGCCTGGGAGGTTCTTCAGTACTTCAAAGTGCCCATTGAAAGTCTTCAATAGAGTCGGTACTGCTTGATCCACTTGCAGGAATGCATCTTTCACGTCCAGGCTTCCCAACCAGTATTTCTCACCCCCAATCTCCTCCTCTCGCTTCTTCTCGAGGTAGATGAGTGGAAGTAGCCTCAGGGCTTGACCTCCTGATGCTGGAGAGTGGACTTCATCGTTCTTCTCGTTGGCATACTCTCTTGCCACCATTCTGGAGCGTCTCAACCACTGCTTTCTATCAGTCCCTGGTCTGGGTTTGGCTCTCCAATCGTGCACGAACCGTGTAGTGAGTGTCTTATGTCCTTGTAGTGGTCCAGTCATTGCCTTTAGGACTCCCATCTCCTGCAATCTGTCTTCTTCCACTTTATCAGCAAGGTCGTCCACCCACTTGGGAGGATCTGGAGGTACTCGATCAAGTGGTGCATCCAGCCATAGGTCGTCTGGTGGACCTTTGCTGCTGCTGAAAGGCTCCTCCTCTTCGTCCTCTAGGATCCACTCGATCTTCTCCTCATCCCAAATGACATCGTTGTGGTAGTACACATCCTCCCCAACCTGGGTAGCAGCGATCCTTCTCTCCATTTGTTCTCCTCCTTCTTGCCTGCTTCTCTTCGGATCTGGACTTTCCATTTCGACTACGTGTGTATTCTTCTCGGTTGTAGGCTTCAACTTCTTGGGCTCTGGCTCACCACCTCCTTCTTCTCCTGAGTTCTTTTGGCCTGAAGGTCTCGGTGTTGATTGTACCAGCACCCGTGAAGGTCCTGCTTGGTTGTTCTCCTCATCAATCACTGGAGTAGGTGTGGACACTGGAATGACTTCTCGTAGTTCCAGCTCCTCCTCCCTAAAACTCACCTTCTTCTCTTCTCGAACTCGCTCCTCTTCTTCATCCTCAACAACTTCTTGGGCGCCCTCTTCATCTTTCTTCTCCTCAATCTTTCCAGCATAAGACCTTGCAAAGGTGATGACGTCGTAGGCCTCCTTGTCCTTCTCCGCCAAAGCTTCCAAATCCTCCACTGAGAGATTCGCCGCTGTGCCCTCCACCAAAGTTGCTAGCCTCTTCGATGGAACGATGCGGCCACCAAAGTTGGTTTGATACTCCCAGCTGTAGGCACTGAAGCCTTTGAAGCACCCGAGATACTGTTTCCAAGACTGGTCGACTCTTCTAATGGATCTACTCAGGAACACCCTGCTTCCATCTCCAACGATCCAGCAGTCCTGAGTTTCGCTCTTCCCCAAGCATATCCCGATCTTCCACCTGGGATCTGCTTTGTAACCTTGCTTGTGCTTGACATAGGCGAAAATGACCTCCCCATACTTGCAGACCTTTCCATCGTAGGGCCTGCCATAGACCAACTCATAGCTCGTCGTGCCCTGTGTAGCTTGGAAACGATTCAAGATCCATGCACTGTGCCTGCAACGCCAGCTCCATAGTGGGTGCTGTGCACTGAACCTCAAACCTGTCTGGGTGACTATCTCCTCCATGAGACTGGCTGCCACTCCCCTGATTCTCTGCACTGCGTTCTCTGCCAAGGAATTGCCAGATGAGTCATACAGCTTTGTTGTCCTCATATGAGTCTCCAAGCCAATTGCCCTTCTCGCCTGGACCAACAACTTCAGCACGTGGGCTCATTGTCAGCATAGTACGTCACCTTCTCGTGTCCAAGAAGTTGGGTGAATGCGAGAATCTCGTGGGCAATGAGACTTGTCTGATTCTTTGAACGAAGCGGCAACCCCATCAAATATCCTGTTTCTGAGCACACCGCTATCAGCCAGAGAGCTCCTCCTTCGTCAGCCACCCCAGCCTGAGCTTGGTCTTCCTCCTCCGGCGCCCCCAGTGGGCCTATCCTTTGGGCATTCGTGTAGGAAAAGTCGAACGACACCACTGGCCCTGCTTCCCGGGCTTTCCCGGTCCTCCTATGGGGGGTCAGGCCGTCCACGGTGTTTGATGCAAGCGGGACACCATGGTGCGTATGGCACGTGAGTGAGTGCGTGCCTTCGCTTCTCCTCTTCATTGGGCTCTTTCGCAATGGACTGCTCCTTGGGGATTCTGCCCTGGGATGCCACTGCTTGATCTGCTAGATCTCGTGCCTGGAGAAGTTCCAACTTCGCCTGATGCTCAACAAGACGGCTAAAGCACTTCCTCTTGCTTCCGGATTGACCAATCTGGTAAAAGGCACATGCTGCTCTCAATGTTCTAAGAGGACTTTCTAAGGTCAGCTCAACTCCATTGACTTGGATCCTGGCCGGAATGGCCGCTCCAATCTCGATGTGCACCCTCTGATCATCCAATGAAGCACCAGCCTGAGGATCTGGGATCTCTATCTCTCTCCCTTCAAACTCCTCATCATCCTCAGCCATCGGCACAGCATACTCTTCTGCACTGGGCCTTGCTCTCTTCGAAGCTTCATAGTCAAAACCATCTACTTCGAATCCAAGATCTTCAGGTGACTGTCCAACTGTCGATGGTGCCACAAAGGTCACAATCTTTGACATGTAGTGGCCTCTCAACTCCTCAATCTCACTCTCCTGATCTTCCATGGCATCAATCAACTCTGCCATTTCCACTAGTTGCCACTTGTCACCCCGTTGCACCACTGTCGATCGGCTCACACCATCTCTTTGGTTCCCCAGGTCAGGAATGAACTGAGGGTTTTGGAAGCACTGTCCTCGGTGAACACCTATCCATCTCTCTCCATGTAGCTCGTCCACGATCTTCTTCAAATTCTCCCCCAGATTGACCTGCAGCATCCTCACGAAACCTGCCAGGGCTACTGTTCGGATCTGACCATGGACCACCAGGCTCTGGTTTTTGACTTCTCCATTCACCAGACACTGCTCTTCTCCGCTAATTGACCATCCTGCACGAAGAAGATGGCCAAAGGAAAGGATGGGCTGAGCTACGACATCACTAAAAGTGACTCTCTCCTTCAGGATTACCACCCGATCATCCTCTGACTTCAGCTCGATGTCAACGTCCCTGTGCCCGTAGGTTCGAATGGCCCTACCTTGGGCATCCTGGAGATGTGGTGACATGCCATGAGCCTTCTTCCCCTGCTTCAGCATGTAGCCGGGAAAGATAGAGGCGTCTGCCCCTGAATCCACGATGATGGAGGCCTTCACCTTCTTTTCCTCCTTCCATCCACTCATCAGGCGGCACTTCATGGACCACCTTCACGCTGAGAGCGCCATCATCGTCCTCCTCATCGTCTGTGGCGATGCTATAGAACTCAACTGCTGCCTTCTTCTTCCTCATGTCCATCGACTGCAGCACGCGAATTGCTCCACTGGCCTCCTCATAGTGCCTCAAATCGAAGACCACTGGCTGTGAAACCCGTCGGATAGCCTTCTGCGTCACTTCACTTCCTGGCTGTACCGACATCGTTGTGCTTGGTGATACTGTTGGTGGAGTTGAACTCGAGGGCGCATTGGATGCTGGGGCTTCAACCTGCCGCACACGCCAGCAATCCTTGGCAAGGTGGCCTGGACGTCCGCAAGTCCAACAAGTCTCAACTGACCCCTTGCCCTTGCCCTTGTCCTTTCCACCCTTACCTTTTCCATTCCTTTCGCCCCGCTGACCATCTTGCCTCCTTTGCCCTTAGACTTGCCCTTCTCTTCTTTGCCCTTGCTCTTGCCTCCTTTTCCATCTTTGGTTTTGCCCTTGCCCTTCTCTTTACCCTTCTGAAGTCTGTCTATTTCCATAGGAGCAGCTCCATTGGGATCATACGGACTTGGTGGCATTGGACTCGAACTCGAGAAGCTCAGTGCAGCTGACTCATTCCACTTGGTGTTCGCTGTATCGTAAGCTAACACTGCTTCTCTGATCTTTGCATAGGAACTGCCCTCATTCAACGTCATGTTGAGATGGATCTTGAGAGGTCCCGAAATGGCCTCCAACAAAACTGCAGCTCTCATGTCCGGCGGCAGCTTCCATCCTAAGCGCTCATACTGGGTGAAGTGCTCCTCAAGCTTGAGCAGCTGGGGCAGGATCGACAGCTTCATATTAAAGCTTGGATAGGCCATGATGCCCTGGAGCAAGTTCATGGTGCGATTTCTGGCCTGTGGTTGGCAGTTCAGGAGCATTTGTCTCAAGGCCTCAAAGCCATTGTAGTTGGAGATGTTCTTGATCAATCCAACCAATCTTCCTTGCACCAGACCTCCTAACAAGCTGTATAGGAACCGGGCTCGTTCTTGCTCCTTTTCGTTGAGGAACTCCCAATCCACTTCTTCTTCACTCTTGTCCTCAATCTTTGCCAACTCCTCCTGGTAGGCGCTGTCCACCACTACCAAATACTGCTTGAGACTCCAGAACCAATCACGCCAACAGAGAATCTCTTGTTCACGATCTGCAGGATGGAAGTTTCCTGGTCGTGGTATCAGGCGAGCCAAATCTTTCTTCACCAAACCACCTGAATCTCCTGTCCCAGTTCCACCTCCAGCTGTTGTCGTTGAAGCTGCTTGCACTGCCTGTGTGGCAGCTGTAGCTGTCGCTATGAGGGCTTGGGTCAACTCTTCAACTCCGGGCAGCACCCCGGTTCCATCCATCCCCCAACCAGGCCTTCGAAGAGGTCAAGGGCGATCTTGATCAGGAGGATGTAGGGCCGTCACCTGAACCTCAAAGGGCTTCTTCTCTTCTTTGATGTAGGCAATCTGGTAGCTCGAGATGTTCACCGCTCAGCTTGGTCAAATAGCCACAAGCTATGATTGCGAGAACTTGCAACACCAGTTTATGGAAGCTAGGCGCACGCGAGGCACTGGGGCGCGTACCCTTTGGGGATATGGGTCCTGTCCCCTCAAGAGTCCCCGGAGCTCCAGGCAGATCGCTCAGCGAAATGCCCTTCTCAGCTCCGCTACCATGCGGGAGCTCTTTTGATCTCGCAAAGGGTCTAAGTGCGGTACACATGATTTGTGTGTGTCATCCTTTGGAACTGGAATGCCTTTTCTTAGCATATATATGTATATATCAATGCGGCGCGCGTGTGGGCGCCACATGTAATGTGAAACACCGACACAGTTAGTCTTGAGTGAAAAGATGAATGCAGGTTGCCACTGGCTTAGCTCTACACAGATATGCTCATAATATATGCAATGTTCTCCGCTGCAACACTCTTGAAAATACCGAGGGCCAACTACCCAAGTGGCCAACAGGATGTCTGGCCGCACCGGCTCAGGACCCCCGGCAGCCCATGCATGGGGCGACAAGGCTGCCTCACGGCCGCTCGCGGTCGGAGAACATCCGTCGTTTGGGACACAACGGTCGTCGCTGCAGCGAGGGTGGTTCACCTCGCCCAGTCTCAGGGGGTTCATAGTCGTGACGTCGTTCTTTTGGGACGTTGAGACCAGCTGGACGGGTGGCCCGCCTCACAGGTTTCATGCTGGCCGTGGGCATCCCAGTACTCGAGCAAAGCCCAATGACAGTGTTTGGACATGATCTCAGAACTACTTTTTTCAAAAAAAGAAAGACACGGTACTACTTCTGAAAAAGCCTCGGAGGTCCCTCTCACTCAGATCCTTCCACTTTGGGTCCATGTGCCCTGGCCACGTCACTCCACGTGCCGCACGATCTGTGATTCGAGGACTGATTCCCTGAAGGTCAAACACACAAAAACACCCACCGAAGCGTCATTGCCCGCGAACTGAATCTGCCCCATGCCCACGGGCATCCCATTTGAAGAAGGTATGAACACGCACAAAACACACACACACACACACCGAAGACGTCCTCCCCCGCGGTGAAGACCAGAAACCACGGCTTCTCGCCCCCAACTCGGCGGACCACGCGTGCCCACGCGCGCCGTCCGGTCGATGGTTCCGACTCACCATGTTCAGCGTCGCCTCTTCGAGCGAAAGGAATGCACTCATCCATGCTCGGACCTGCCCTGAAACTCTGAACAACAAACAGAAGACAAACACATGCCGCACAGCTACGAACAAGGGCATCGCTGGATGCTACGAACGGAGCGATCGGATGCTACGAACGGGGCTCCCCGTCCGACCGCACCTCCTCGTCCGACGTCTCATCCGGCGGAGAACTGGACGAGTCCCCGGTGTCGCTGGGCGTCTGGCGCTGGACGGTGGCCGAGACGGGAGGTGGTGGAGCACAAGGGGTTGCAGGCGTGCCGCGGCGAAACACTTCGGTGTAACAAGTGCATCGCTTCTAGTAACAAGTGCCTTACTACTAGTAACAAGGACGCTACTAGCAACACTTCGGTGTAGGATCATGACTTTGGGAAGAGAAACAGCGGCTCGACGAGTGAGTCTTCGCGGCGACCACCTGGAATGGCACAGCATGGATGGGCACTTTCACGCTGCCGGGCAAACAAGGCTCCAAAAAAATCATCAGAGGTTTTGGTCTGAGCCGGGATGTTCTTATATAATCAAGCTACTAGGGGCTCCTGGCATCGCTACTAGGAGCAAGGACGCTACTAGTAGCTCCTGGCATTACCAGTAGGAGCAATGTTCGCTACTAGTAACAAGTGCATCTGTCCACCCCGTTGGGTGGCGCCGCTTCTTCGCCACCAAGGAGCAAGCTGCAAAACCGATGAAGCGACCAAGGCCCATTTGGGAAGCTTCTTGTTACTAGTAGATTCCTTTGCTAGTAATTACAATTCTAATTAATTTCTTCATGTTACTACTAGTAAGGCACTTGTTACTAGTAGCGATGCTTCCTACGATGGGAAGCTCTTGGATGTTCCAAGCAGAGAGGTTCAACTCTGACATCTCTTAAAAACCAAGTCCGTAGCTATATAACACAGCTCCGAACCCAACAAATTCACATGGGAAACAACTACAACAATTCTCCTCACCCAATGTTGCTGTCTCAACCCGTGAACCAACCAAAAAATACGATGCCAGCATAGACCTCCCAACCAGTTTCAGCAGAACTTTGTGTTGCATCAAGTCCCTGAATTCCAATGTTGTTGGAAACGTCTGCAAGTTTATTCCTGTAGCCTCCAGCTGTTTGGGAATAGCATGTAAAAACAAAGACGACTTTCTGGGAACGGGATGCTATCAAAGTTGAAAGGCTGCATCAGTGGCATTCATTGTTACAAGAAAACAAGCCCGGGGGCAAGGACCAGTCGGAGAATAAAGGGGCCCACGTCACGGTCAAGCATGGACAAAAGACGTGGACAAGGCTGAAGGTGGTGAAGAAAGGGCGGAGGGCGTGGCCAGGGCTATCTTGGCCAAACGGTTTTTCTCCCCCAAGCAGCCCCGGCCTGGTGCGTGACCGAGGGAAGACACCATCCGAAGGAACGAAGGAACGGCAACTGGCACACCGTTTCAGTAAACTGTTTAGGGAAAAAAAAGGAACCATCCAAAATCAAAAGCAAATGAAAACCAAAACAGAGAGTCACCATCCAAATCAACACCAAAAAGTCACCGAGTCCTCACCACCATCTTTTCTCCGTCATCCCCACCCACCCGCTTCATCCTCTCCGACCCTCGACCCTCCGCTCGGCCGTTCGCCTCTTCGGAGTCCGTCGCTTCGGTCTCCCCGGTCTTGCCTCGCTGAATTCGATGCCAACGCGAACGGCGAACGGTTCGGTGGCGATGGCCCTGGTTCCGTTCGGTGGCGCGATGGCCTCCCAAGTCGCGATGGCCGGACGAGTCAAAGAACGAAGTGCTTCGGAAGTTCAGGGTGGCTTATGGACACCCCTGACGGTGTATTTTCCAATCACCACTTTTTCCTCGAACCCGTTTTTGGCAGGTCCAAAGACGAGGTTCTCGATGCGTGACCATCGGGTCGAACTCCGGAGGACGGTGCTCCAAAACACAGGAACGTTGCAAAACGCTACTAGAGGCGTCCTTGTTGCTACAGTAGTAGTAAGGCACTTGTTACTAGAAGCGATGCACTTGTTACTAGTAGCATCCTTGTTACTAGTAGTAAGGCCAGGAGCCCCATTCGTAGTGTCCTTGCTCCGTTCGTAGCGATGCCCTTTGCTCATCAGAAACCATTTCGCAGTCCACACTCCACACAGTCCAGTTCCACCCCCTTTTCGCGCGCGCGCGGAAGCCGGTTCCGCCCACGGCGGGAGCTTCCCCGCCTTCGATGAGGTCGGCGGCCTGGATGACGCGCTGCATCTCTGTGGAGGCCACGGCGAAGATGCTGGTGCCTCGGTGCGTCGGGTGAGGTTCTTTTGCGACGTTCGTAGCTTGCGTTGTTCTTGTTCCGTTCTTCGTAGCGGCCAGGAGCTACTAGGAGCAAGGATGCTACTAGGGGCTCCTGGCCTTACTACTAGGAGCAAGAACGCTACTAGGAGCCAAGGGCATCGCTGCGAACGGAGCGATCGGGCGCTACGAACGGCGCCAGGAGCAGCCAGGAGCTGGTCGTGAGATTTCTTTGTCGAGAATCAGACTTTTGGTCCGGTCAATTGGAGGCCTGCTGGTCCTCAACTTGGTGTGCATGGCTCACGGCTCTTTTCCCATCCATGTCTCCCTGCACCACTCATCGTCCGCTGGGAAAAATGCTGATGTGTCCTCCAACGCTTGCTTTGGTGCTAAGGCTTATAAGGGACGCAGCAATGCGAACTTTCGTGGGGGGTTACAAATCTTATATAGGACCCCTGGTTTCCAGCCAATCCCAGCATCCGCGAAACCCTGCCATGTCAGTGTTGATGTTTCCGAAAAGTGGCCTCGTCCAGACGTTCGAAGTCGATGACGTTCTTGCTGCTCGACCCGTAGCATCCGTTTCTTGGCACCGGGACTCAGGGGCACGATGAAGGCCACCAGGTTCAGACACCTCGGGCGCAGCAAGTCGCGCCAGTCGCGCCATCCAATGATCAGCCGTTGTCCTCTTTTATTTTTGTGTGAACGTGTCGCATCCAATGATCCAAAGAGAAAAAACACACGCAGATTGGATGGCTTGTTAAGGAACCACCCGTTGGGTGCTTACTCCTTTGCCATCCGGGAGTGCTTGGCTTGGGCCGCCCGGTCCCAAGATCGACCCTGTCGAACCACGGTCCACGACCCAGACCCAACAGCACCTCACCCTCTTTCTCGCAAAAACACGCGTCCGGCTCGTGGCGTTGGACAAACCTCTGACCGCATGAGCTACGACCTGCATGAGCTCCGCATCGCTACGAACGGAGCGATGCAAGCGGCTTGTTGGCCTCTTCGCCTTACTAGTAGTAACAAGAAGCTATTAGAAACAAGTGCATCGCTACTAGTAACAAGTGCCTTACTAGTAGTAACAAGTTCCTAGTAGCTTCCTACCCCCCCCCGGCGCGCGTGCGCGCGCGCGAAAAGGTCCTAGTAGATTCCTTTGCTAGTAATTACAATTCTAATTAAATTCTTATTGTTACTAGTAGTAAGGCACTTGTTTCTACTAGGGTGGCACTTGTTACTAGTAGTAACAAGAAGCTATTGCAGGGCGACCGGCCCTTTCGGCCCTTTCGGGCACCCGGACATGTTGCCTAGACTGGTGCCGTTCAGCAGAGGGTCACCTGCGAGGTCCGTTGGAGGTCCGTGTCGGTGTTCGCGTGGTGAACCGCCAACCCAAGCTCTGAGGGGAACAAAGAAAGGTCCCTCTCAAGACTGCTCAAGCACTGTTTTACTTGATTTGCTTCAGTTCGCGAGTTCGCGTGAGTTCGAAAGCACCTTCCCTTTGGATGATGATCATAGAAAAACATACCAAGAAGCAACCAAAATGAGATAACCAACCGTCCACTTTCTGTCATGCTCTCCTTCCCCCCTCCACCTACCCTTGCCCAAACACAGAGCTCTGTGGACAAAAGCGCTGTGCAGAGAGCTCCGCAGAGAGCGCTAGCTCCGCTCGCGCTTCGCCTATGAAGTACACCAAGAGCAGGCTAAAGGCATCCGCAATGGCGCGGTCGATGGTGGAAAATGCCTGACCAAAACCACCGAGGTTTCCGCGGGGACGAGCCGAACAGGCGCGCGACTGGATGATGGAGCCCTCCCCCAAAAAGGCCACCCAAAAGCTCCAGACAGCTCTCCCGTACGATGGACTGCGTGACTCATCATTCACTCCAACTGAGCTGTGTTCCTTTCGATTTCAAAATGCCTGTGCACGTTGAATGCCTACGGAGACTCCGCGCAGCAGGCTGCGCGGGTGACCAAGTGGTTGGCTTCGCACCATGGTTGGCTGCGCGTTCTTTTGCGTGTTCATTCATTGAACCATTGTCATAGTTTGGGTATATCCTAATAACTGCAACAATGGATGATGATGGTTAGCAAAGGCCTTTCTCTAAAATAGTGATAACTGTTTACCGAGTTACAGGTAAGGGGACAGCCCCAAGTCATAGTCAGCTCGATATCAACCAGTCTTGAAAGTAACATTATCCCTTGGTATTTACCATGGAAGTGGGGTACTCCAATACCGTAGGCCTCTCGGAGCTTCAATGTGTCACCGTTGGCTCCAGCCCATTCGTCCCCAACCCCCCGTCGCTCCTGTACAAGTTTGCCGACAAGCCAGCCGTAACCTGTGCTCCGGTGCCGGGCCGCCATCAAACACGATGGTCACAAGAGGAAGCAGGTTGGTCTGCTGAAGTAGGTTGGAGGCCATCCCTACCAGCTTGGATGTTTTCCTTTGTTATTATAGAAATGAGTCAGCACCATCTCTTCAGATGGTAACTCGAGTGAGCCGAGAGCCAAGTCCGACCAAATCATGGGCGAATTCCCGTGACGCCGGCGGGGTGGTCCGAGCCCCGAACCCGCTCGCAGGATGCTCCGATCATCCCAGGTAGCGGAGGCCGAGCGATCGGACGCAACGGAGCGCACGCGGTGCGTCCCTCGAAGTCGTGGCAAACAAACGTGAGCGAGCTCAGCTTCTGCGGTGTGAAAAAAACCCATGTCTTGCATCTGCGGTGTGACACACTTTGGAAAGAAGCGGTTTCGGGTCAAACCACCTCGGTGACTTCCAGAACTGGAACCCTGGAAATCGTGTGCAACCGGGGCAGTTCGTTGTCCACTCATGTTGGAACCGGGTGTCGATTGTTACGTCGAAGCTTTGAGTTCGCAGTCCAAACCGTTGAGGATCGAGAAAGACAGGGCTCCAAACCGTTTCGGTCAAAACGACCCGTTTCGCTGCACAAGTTGGAAGGTGGCATCGCCGAGCCCAATTCGTTCGGCGTGTTCCGCCCTGAACTTGGTTCCGCCTGTGTTGATGACCAGGGCCAGGATAATGACTCCCAGCACACTCGGGATCCTCGCGCGCCATGAAAAGAATCAAAGCTGATATGAGCCATGATGATCCATGTATAAAGAGTACCTACCTCTTACTACTTGTTAGCTACCACCTGTCCTTGGTGGTTGTTGCCACCATTGTGCTCAGGGCTATCTTCTTTGAATCACTCAAGTAGGTTGGAGGCCATCGCTATCGCTCGTATGTTAGAGGCCATCGCTCTTAGGTTGGAGGCTCTTAGGTCTTTTTTTCATCTTCTTTCAAACACTAGTAGCGAACCTTGTTCCTAGTAGCTTCTTGTTTCTGATAGCAAGCATTGTTCCTAGTAGTAAGGCCAGGAGCCCCGTTCGTAGCGTTCTTCCTCCGTTCGTAGCGATGCCCTTTGTTCCTAGTAACTCGTCGCCGTTCCGGTCCAGCCGGCAAAAATGCCGCTACCACACTCACACTCGCAGGCGGGGTTGCTGCCTTAGCGTCCGACGATCCACGGAACGGGATGAATCGGTTCTCGTGCGGAAAACACCTAAATCGGAAGCAACCTGAAGCATGTGGCTGCCGTACCAAGACAACACTAGAGGCACTGGAGCGTGGGCTGGTCTCCTATAAGCACCGCCCAAGGTTGGAGTTCTTTTTGGAACTAAATCTGGGGTTGCTATGGGGCAGGTAGGAAAGACCGAAGCAACTCTGAGACTTGTTCAAGTCCCAACCAGACCTCCACAGGTCGGGTTGGCAAACGGACGCCCTGGAGATCCCGGAAGGACTTCTTCACTTGGATCAGGACTGTGAATTCGTGGGCTCATTCCATGCCAGATCCGCTCCGTGGCAGTGCTCCGCTACTTTGATGTGTCCAAAGCCTCATTCCATGCCGCCAGTTAGTGTAAAATGCCCGGAACCCATCATGGTTTCAAGAAACAGATCTGCCCGGAATTGCATGGGAGCTGCATTCGCCCAAGACCGATCCTGGCTTCAAAGAGACGCGATGCGGACGGGAATGCACAAAAAGAACATGACGATCACCACTCTTCAGAACTCATCACGTCCAGACCGCAGCCTGTCCGATCTGTCCGGGTGTCTCCCTTTTACACACACGTCGTGTTAAGACCGTCCGTGTTCGACCCTCGGAACCTTCCAAGAAGAGCTCCATGAAACCACACTCCGACGCGTACCGCGTTGAAGTTGTTCGGGGTGCCGAGTGGGCAGCCACCTTGGTGGTCGCCACTGAGGCCGTCCTCCCCGGCCGGCCCCCCCCCATGGGGACCCGGCAACCGTCTGTTGCCCAGCACACCGACTCTTTGGGGCAGGCAGCCCCATCTGGCGCCGCGGGTCGCGTCTGGGGTGAGTCTCTCGTTGTGCAACGACCACCCAAAATACCACTGGGGTGTTGTTGGAGGCCATCGCGGTCGTAGGTTGGAGGCCATTGCTAGGTTTTGTTTTTTGTATCTACCGTAGTCTCATCCAGACTGCACATCCCATCGTGCCTATTGGCCGCACAGCCCAGGGATTGTCCTGCCGAGATGGCTTGACGTGATTGGTGCAGTCTTGTGGTGTCGACTTTCAATTCTACCAGGAACGAGAGAATCTTGAAGCATGCCCTGGGTTGAAGAAGAGAAGCTTCGAATAGCAGGCGCAACGGTGTTTCGATTCTTCCTTGCCTTGATTTGTACTGGTAAGTGAACCATAGGCGCAACCACATAGGACGTAACATCTGCAGTGCTGAAGTGGAAGTGGATTTCCCTATCCCTTCTGTGCCCAAACGATCGTCGACTCGCCTGGGCGCGGTTGGAGATGAGGGCGATGATGGGAATGAACGCCAACGCCGAGACGATGCACGAGGTATCCAGCCGCACCTGGCGATACGTGGAACGAGACGCTTTGGAAGGGGTTTTGGAAGGTGTTTTATTCCCTTTGATTTGTATATATTTAAGGCCGCTCTGCCCCTGCCCCCGCTCCTACTTGATTAAGTAGGGGCCTACTTAATCAATCAAGTAGGGGCGACTATTTAGCAGAAATCGACGCAGGATAGTTCATGCTTCTTCGACGTGGAACGAGATGCTTTTTCTTGGAAAAAGAAAAAGCACAAAAAGGAAGAAGGGTCCAAAGAAAAACGGGAAGAATGGTTTAAATCGCTAGTAGGTTCTAGTACGTAGGTTGAAGGCCATCGCTAGTAGGTTGGAAGCCGTCGCTAGTAGGTTGGAGGCCATCGCTAGTAGGTTGGAGGCCATCACTAGTAGGTTCCTTTAATAGTCTTTTTCTATAAGAATCTTTAAACAAAAAGTGGCGTGTTGACATGCTCCATTTCGCGAGCTGAAGAGTTGTGCACGGGCCCAAAAGCGGCCACCTCCATACTCTGAGGTGGGACGCAACTCTTCCTTGGCATTTTTGATTAATGGAAACTGATTCTTTGGCCATCATGTAGAAACTGAATCATTCTTTAATAATTTTCGATTAATGTCCGGAGATGATTCAGAATGATTAATGATTCAGTCTCAATTCATTGAGAAAAAAACACATTCAATTCTTTCGAAGCACCAGCCACCAGCCAGGGGTCATGTCCAACGCCCACGGGGCCTTCTGCACGTGATACCGAGCCTGGCGCACCACACGACCCCAGGACCGCCCGGTGACGACACGCCAACGGTGAGCATGCGAGAACCCCCCAGAAGCTTTCTGCCGGAGACGCGCGGAAGCGCCATTTTTGCGCCAAGCCAATTGACCTAAAGACCACCAATCTGAAATAGGATGATACATATATCCGTTCTGACAAAGGAATATCTCCCCACCTCATCCGGTCGTCTACTGACTATCATCTACTGAGATCCAAACCAACAGGACCGTGAATCCCCTCTAAACACAGGTCCGAAGAAAACAACTCAAAGCGCTAAATCAAGCCGACCCTGAACCTGGGGATACTACCGGTAGATGCGATGTCTTGGACGGCCGGACCCCGGCGGCCGAAGGTGAACGAGCGGCCTCCACCGCGACGTTCGCAAAGGGAATCCACTCTACTGCGCAAAGTCTGTCGGACAGTCGCATTTGCCGAACGAATGGACTCAGCATGAAGCAGAGTCGCACGAAACACAAAGGGAATGGGCTAGGAATGGCCTCCAACCTGGCAACTGCGGCCTGCGGCCTCTCCTTCCGGGTCCACCACAGCCGCCTTTCCAACCCGCCACACCGACGCCGCGACGCGGGTGACCGGTGCCTTGTCTCCTTTGAGGATCCGCTCGGTCAACAAAGAGTTGAACGCCGACGCCACCGCTGAGCCTTGTGGGGTCCAAGGCCGTGGGTCGACCGTCAGGTATATTTCCCCCCCTTCGGACGCTACTAGGAGCAAAGGGCATCGCTACTAGGCCCCGGCTTGCAACATCCTCCGCTTCCAAGGCTTGCAAACGTTGCACAGTCAATCAGACATCAGCGACCCGTCAGTTTCACAGGGGAATACAGGGGCGAACGGGAGCTCAGCCGTGAACATGGTGAAGACCCGAAGTTGAAGACTGAATTCCAGGTGAATTCTTAGATTATGACTGTTTGATTGTGTAGCCTTGACACACTTTCACATCTCACAGTTACATCTATCACTGCATCTTGCTTGAAAAGAACGCCCCATCCATTCCAGCTCTCCGTTCTTTCTAACACGTCCTCCCCTGTCCACCATCTTGGCGAGTTGGAGTCTTCCCGACTTTCACGCACGGAGTGTGGAGTGGATGACTCAAACGACGTTCTCAAACCGAACTGGTAGTGGATGACTGAGTCGTTTTTCATGAATCGAAATTCCAACAGTAAACTTCTTGTTACTACTAGTAAGGCACCTGTTACTACTAGCGTGGCACTTGTTACTACTAGCGTGGCACTACTACTAGGATTCAACTGGAAGTCTTCCCAAACGAGTTTGGCCAGTTGACGGACGTTTGTCTCTTCGGCCAGGCATGGCCATGTCGTTCGTTCCGTGCGTCGTTCGTTCGTCCACCACCCCGCCTACCACCAGCAACATGGCCACCTCGGTTTCCACATGTCCGCCACGCACGCTCTCTGAAACGCTACTAGGAGCAAAGGGCATCGCTACGAACGGAGCAAGGACGCTACGAACACGGGGCTCAACGCTACTCGCTACGAACGGAGCAAAGGACGCTACGTGACACGCCGTTGGGTCCTCCTCTCTGAAACGGTGACCCTCGCGCGTGGTTTTCTCCACCTTAGGTCCACGAAAAAAGACCAAGAATCGAACACAACGGATGAGTCCAAACCAAACCAATGTAGACTCTTGATGAGTGTTCACCCTCCCATTGGAATTATCAAATCCTCAAATGAGGAGTGAAATATCATCAAGAGTTTACAAAATGAATGTTTGAAAGACAATGTGTTTTATGTGTTTTTCGGCATGACCCTGCAGTGGCGAGAACCGAACCTCCTGGTGACTCCGCCCTTGGGCGCTGCTCGTCACCAAACCAAGCGACGATTTCATGGCTGAAAAGGATCCCCTCCCGACCGTCGCAATCCATGGGCGCCACTGGGGATTGGTTTCCTCTTACACTGGGGATTCTCTCAAAAACAATACGCTTGGGTGGTTTGAACACTCTTCCTTCACCTTCCGAAACGTGCCTCCTTGCTCCTAGTAGCGATGTGGCTCCTTACTGGTAACCACGGCCAGGAGCTACGTTCGGTCCGCGTCCTTGCTGATAACCCACTGGAGTGGACACACCCGCGGCCGGCCAAGCTAGGCCCTGGGCTCTCATGGAATCCATGCCACCGTCCCACGCAGGGCCCGACCCCGGACTGAACGCCTCGGTCAAAAGGGGTTGAGAGCGACGATTTGGGGGCGTCTCTTCGGTATGGACGGGTCAGACCGAGAGCCAAAACAACTCACCGAAAGCCACACCAACCATGACCAAACCCTAAACCCTAGCCGCTAGAGCCCACAAAAGCCCGCTAGAGCCCTAGCCCGCGTGCCTGGAGATAGCCAAAAATCATACTGGCAAGGGTCAGAATGGCGATGGCCACATACCTCAGAAATTCCAGGCAAAAATTGTGAGTGCTTCGGTGCTTCTCCGACATAATGGCGATGATTTCACCTTCGGGCGTTTCCATCTACAATGTTTTCCCTCTGGATGCTCCATTTTCCTCTACAACATCAATGTGTTCAGCTTCTATGTCAGTCTGCAGGTGTGTAACCATTTGTACTGAAGGCGAAAAACCTTTGTTGCCCCCATCACCCACCCATCAGCCCTGTGCCCCTTCCCTCTGCTTTTAGAAAAATTCAGTCATCCAGCGATGTCAGCATTCTCCTACGCAACCCTGTTGGATGGAGGAAGGCGTTCTTGGTCGGAACTAGTCATCTAAACTGCTGACTGCTGGTTGAGGAGAAAAAAACAAGCCGAAAGAGTGGAGTTCTGCTCCCCCAGTTCCCCCGTCCTTTGGGAACGTCTCCATGTCTCCTCTTTCGACACTCGACTTTGGTTCGCCCCAAGCTGTGAAGAAGCCTGAGTGAAAAATTGCCTGGGTAACACAGGTTGTATGTAAGGCGGTCAGACCATCCTTGAAAGCTCCAAGTCGTCGAAAGAAACTCCACGAACACTTGTCTGGAGAGCTGGCATTACCTAACCAGCCTGACATGCAGAGGAGAGCATAGTCACCAAATGCCACAAGCTTCAGCAGCTACGCGCAGGTGATCAGTCTCCGCTTCCCCCATCATGGAACAGCTTCGTTGGCCCACGACGGGCCTGTGACCTGCGCACACTCGGGATATTTCGTACGGAAATGAAAGCCACTTGCCACACGTCCACCTGAGTATGTAAGCCTAAGAGTCAGGGGAGGAATATGTAAGATGGCTCGACTATGAATCTGAAAGGTCCTCAAATTCCGACCACGAAGTCGCTCGAAGAAGTCGACGACTTCGGCCGAACGGCGAGCCGTAAGGCTGCAGAACCCATTAGCACTTTACAGGAGAGTGGAGTGACAGCTTGGTCAACAGTTCAAAAAGGAAGCAAGTACGTGGAGTTGATCAGACTCCATATCACTCGTGGCATAGCCCTCTTCGTCGGGCTATGCGCACGAGGTTCCCCCCTGCTCTATTAAAAACCGACAGGTTCCCTTGGATTCCAAGAGTTTCACACACACAAATAGTTCTTGCAAACCACCCTGACTGACCATCCACCAGTCCTGGCCAACGTCCTGGCAGTCGTCAGTCGTCTGTGCATCTGTCGGGTGGACGGCCGCAGACCCTGGTTCTTCCGTCGTGGGCCACATCCTTCGTCTTTGGATGACGTGGGCCCAACATGTCGAAATGGCATGGCCAACGTCCTGGCTGGGCCTCCCAACTCCAGCCACATGTAGTACTTGTTGAGGACCTCAAAGAAGGGACACTGAGAGAGTTGGGGACACCACCATCTCACCAGCCATTTGCTATTAGGTTAGAGGCCATCGCTAGTAGGTTCATCGCTAGCAGGTTGCAGGCCATCGATATGAGGTTGGAGGCCATTGCTATTAGGTTGGAGGCCATTGCTCTTCCCCTTGCACTGACACCAGTCTTCCATGAAGATCCCCATGGAAACCGCACCGGTGCTTTAAGCCCAGCGGCCCAGCGCGCTCCAATGGCCGCCACCGGCGTGTAAAGCTTCCCGATAATTAAGGCCAACGCTGCATTCATTCCTGACAACGAAGCTGAGCGATTCGAAAGGTGCAACCTTCCTGGTGGCCTCGAAAGAAAGCAACATCACCGGCCGCACGGACTCTTTTTCTCAGTCAGTGCCAGTGCGTACCAGTTCATCAACCATGATACACGAGCTGCATCGTATCCCTCATGGTCTTCGTCTTGTACGCTGCATCGCGGCCTGCAAAGTGCACGATGAAGAGTCCTGCAACAGGGGAAGAATCAAACTAGCTCTAAAAACATTAAACAACACCATCTCGCTCCAACAAATGTGGAGTCGCGGGGTCGGATCATCCATGGACTGAGATGACATTGCATTACAACCACCTGCCACACCTGCCACTTCACCAACGCTGGACACGTACCACATCATCGTAGGGAAGGACATATTAGTTCATTTACCGGTAGAAGCACACGACTTGGCCACACAACAGCACGCAGAAGATAGCGATCAGGAAAAAAACAAGATCAGCAGTGAAAACATGATCCTCCGATCTTCGGGGCGGCATGATCCTCCGACTTCCACCGGTTCTCCTGTTTTGGGAACGCCGTCTTTGTAGTAGTTCAAGGCGTTGAGCTCATCCTTTGGACGCATGTCCACGCCAGTGACCAGCTTCGGGTTGCAGCATCCCTCTGGATCACCCGCCAGGTCCGGCAAATGATCACCTTCAGGAGGGGCGGTGCATCGCTACCGGAGCCCAGTGCTATTGGGGGTTTGAGGCCATCGCTATTAGCTTAGAGGCCGGTGCTAGTAGGTTGGAGGCCATTACTAGTAGGTCGGAGGCCATCGCTGGAAGGTTGGAGGCCATTACCTGATGGGTTGGACTGTCCAGCCCAGTCCTCGAACGATTGGAGGTTCGGGCCACAAGGCCTAACCTATCCTTGGATACAGTATCTGAAGTACCTCATCCATATGGGGTGAATTCTATTCCCTGGGCACAGCAGATGATGATGGT
This sequence comes from Porites rus, assembly GCA_964035705.1. Classification (NCBI taxonomy): domain Eukaryota; kingdom Metazoa; phylum Cnidaria; class Anthozoa; order Scleractinia; family Poritidae; genus Porites; species Porites rus. The sequence goes on along the minus strand of CAXIVM010001780.1, from coordinate 5,307 downwards.
TAGGTTGCAGGCCTTCCTCCTTTTCATAGTGATAATTGTTTACCGACCTTTATATACAGTACCCCACTGTTACTCACCCACCAACAACATGTGGCACATTCTAACATGTGGCACATTCTGTTCGCGCGAGAGAAAACACGCACCCGGAACACGGCATGACCGAGAGACCACCACCACCAAGCGCAACAAGGACACCACCCAAGCAACCAAACCCCAAGCTTTTGCTATTGGGGAACAAATATGAAAAGTTCGTCTGTGGGGGGAACCTACCAAAGCAAAATCAGGTTCTGTATCTGAAAAACCTGCTCATAGTCTTCAAAAACGAGCGTCGACATGTTTCTGCTTTCTTTTTTGCTGCTTTGGAGGCAGAGAACTTGTGCATGACGTAAATCATGGCCGACTGATCTTGCCACGGGTACGGGGAAGGATAGGTGTCCCAAACTTCCTTCAAGAATTGACGCGTCCACTGGTCGTTCTTGAACCTGGGTGTTCCGTAAGCAGGTGCTCTCCACCGTTTAGATGTATGTTCTTCCACTCACTGAAAAGGTTTTTGAAAGCCGATGTGGAATTTTGAAGTTTCGGAGTTGCGGGAAAGAGATGGTTTCAGGCTCTCTCTCCCGATGTTGTTCTTCTGCGACTTGATCCAAAGATCAAAATGTACCCAGCGACTTGAAGATTGTACCTCCAATCCACTATGCTGCATTGCTGAAGGGGAAAATAAAAATGGCTTTTAACTGATCAGCCAATGGAACAACATGTGCCCAGAGTTAAAGTAGCAAAGGTAATCTCCACTGAAGGTCATGGAGCTGCTTCCTCTGGGCGCGTAGTTCATCAAGCTGATGGTCTGATTCACAAAGAGCGAATCGCTGTCTGTCCAAAACACGTAGTCCACCTCCGGCTCATATTCGAGCACATTCAGAAGTGCCAACACTTTTGACCAGTGTGGGGGCCTGTCTTCCGCACCGGGAGGGGTCTGGGTGAAGAATACCAGCTTGTAGCCATGATAGTCGGTGTACTCTTGGAAGTTCTGTTTAGCCAATGTGCACATATCCTCCGTGATCGAATTGTTGCTTTCGCCTTGGAGAAACGTTCTGCAACAACCAGAAAAACGGAGAAAAACAAGAATAGAAACGTCGAACGCCGCAACGCCACGCCCCTTGGGACCCGTCGCAACAGTGCTTTTCGTTGCCTGTTTTGGAATACGCAATGGATGGGCTCGTGACGATATTGCAATCCGTATTCCGGGGGAAACCTGGACGTCAGTGACTAAAGAGTTTCGGATGTCTCACGATATTGCTTTTAGTAGCGTCCTTGCTCCTAGTAGCGATGCCCTTTGCTCCTAGTAGCGCTCTTGCTCCTAGTAGCGTCAAATGATAGGTGCTTCATGGTGCTTAAGCCTAGGAAGCCTCTTCGTTTCGGTGAGTGACGGAATCTTGAAGTTTCGAGTGAGGCGAGACGTGTTGAATCAAGTCGAACGGGTGCATGAAGCTAGAAACCAGCTGAATTCAACCGAGATACTCATGCAGCCAGAGACAACCACCACCTGTTTGCCAAAGCAGAATGTGTCAACACTTTCTTGGCTTCAACACTTTCTTGGCTCATTTGCTCTGAGAAGACTTCCGTCATCCCAAAACGGTGCGTTTCATGTTCGGTTTCCCGGCCTTCTCGGATTTGACTTGTAGCAGCGACTCCTTGTGGGGAACGAGGAGTCGTCGCGGAGACTCGTTCCCCACCCCATGTGCGAACGCCGCGAACAGCGCCGCCGGAAAGCACTAGGTTAGACAAACGTGGACGGCCGAAAGGGATTTCTGAACAGCTTTGAAACTAATGAAAACACCTGAAAACGACAACGGCCAAGATTGATTCTTGAAGAAACACCTCAGGAACGCTTGATGGTCTACCGACTTCCCAACCTTGCCTCGTCGCATTCTGCATTGGCTGCATAGGTCAGGCGGGCGAGGAAGAACAACGTCGCTACAAACATTGGCATGAGCCTTGGACAGGAACGAGTTGGGATAATCATCCGACTACTAGGAGCAAAGGACGCTACTAGGGGCTCCTGGCCGTACTACTAGGAGCAAAGGACGCTACTAGGGGGCTCCTGGCCTTACTACTAGGAGCAAAGGGACGCTACTAGGGGCTCCTGGCCGTACTACTAGGAGCAAAGGACGCTACTAGGGGCTCCTGGCCGTACTACTAGGAGCAAGGACGCTACTAGGGGCTCCTGGCCGTACTACTAGGAGCAAGGACGCTACTAGGGGCTCCTGGCCTTACTACTAGGAGCAAAGGACGCTACTAGGGGCTCCTGGCCTTACTACTAGGAGCAAAGGACGCTACTAGGGGCTCCTGGCCTTACTACTAGGAGCAAGGACGCTACTAGGGGCTCCTGGCCTTACTACTAGGAGCAAAGGACGCTACTAGGGGCTCCTGGCCTTACTACTAGGAGCAAGGACGCTACTAGGGGCTCCTGGCCTTACTACTAGGAGCAAAGGACGCTACTAGGGCTCCTCGCCGTACTACTAGGAGCAAGGACGCTACTAGGCCTTACTACTAGGAGCAAAGGACGCTACTAGGGGCTCCTCGCCGTACTACTAGGAGCAAGGACGCTACTAGGGGCTCCTGGCCGTACTACTAGGAGCAAGGACGCTACTAGGGGCTCCTGGCCGTACTACTGGGAGCAAGGATGCTACTAGGGGCTCCTGGCCTTACTACTAGGAGCAAAGGACGCTACTAGGGGCTCCTGGCCTTACTACTAGGAGCAAAGGACGCTACTAGGGGCTCCTGGCCGTACTACTAGGAGCAAAGGACGCTACTAGTCCTGGCCGTACTACTAGGAGCAAGGACGCTACTAGGGGCTCCTGGCCTTACTACTAGGAGCAAAGGACGCTACTAGGGGCTCCTGGCCTTACTACTAGGAGCAAGGACGCTACTAGGGGCTCTGGCCTTACTACTAGGAGCAAAGGACGCTACTAGGGGCTCCTGGCCTTACTACTAGGAGCAAAGGACGCTACTAGTCCTGGCCGTACTACTAGGAGCAAGGACGCTAAGGGGCTCCTGGCCTTACTACTAGGAGCAAGGACGCTACTAGGGGCTCCTGGCCGTACTACTAGGAGCAAAGGACGCTACTAGGGGCTCCTGGCCGTACTACTAGGAGCAAAGGAAGCTACTAAGGGCTCCTGGCCGTACTACTAGGAGCAAGGACGCTAAGGGGCTCCTGGCCTTACTACTAGGAGCAAGGACGCTACTAGGGGCTCCTGGCCGTACTACTAGGAGCAAGGACGCTAAGGGGCTCCTGGCCTTACTACTAGGAGCAAGGACGCTACTAGGGGCTCCTGGCCTTACTACTAGGAGCAAAGGATGGTACTAGGGCTCCTGGCCGTACTACTAGGAGCAAAGGATAGTACTAGGGGCTCCTGGCCTTACTACTAGGAGCAAGGACGCTACTAGGGGCTCCTGGCCGTACTTAGGAGCAAAGGACGCTACTAGGGGGCTCCTGGCCGTACTACTAGGAGCAAAGGATGGTACTAGGGGCTCCTGGCCTTACTACTAGGAGCAAAGGACGCTACTAGGGGCTCCTGGCCTTACTACTAGGAGCAAAGGACGCTACTAGGGGCTCCTGGCCGTACTACTAGGAGCAAGGACGCTACTAGGGGCTCCTGGCCTTACTACTAGGAGCAAAGGACGCTACTAGGGGCTCCTGGCCTTACTACTAGGAGCAAGGACGCTACTAGGGGCTCCTGGCCTTACTACTAGGAGCAAAGGACGCTACTAGGGGCTCCTGGCCGTACTACTAGGAGCAAGGACGCTACTAGGGGCTCCTGGCCTTACTACTAGGAGCAAAGGACGCTACTAGGGGCTCCTGGCCTTACTACTAGGAGCAAGGACGCTACTAGGGGCTGCTGGCCTTACTACTAGGAGCAAAGGACGCTACTAAGGGCTCCTGGCCTTACTACTAGGAGCAAAGGATGCTACTAGGGGCTCCTGGCCTTACTACTAGGAGCAAAGGATGGTACTAGGGGCTCCTGGCCTTACTACTAGGAGCAAAGGATGCTACTAGGGGCTCCTGGCCTTACTACTAGGAGCAAAGGATGGTACTAGGGGCTCCTGGCCTTACTACTAGGAACAAAGGATGCTACTAGGGGCTCCTGGCCTTACTACTAGGAGCAAAGGACGCTACTAGGGGCTCCTGGCACTACTACTAGGAGCAAAGGATGGTACTAGGGGCTCCTGGCCTTACTACTAGGAGCAAAGGATGGTACTAGGGGCTCCTGGCCTTACTACTAGGAGCAAAGGATGCTACTAGGGGCTCCTGGCCTTACTACAAGGAGCAAAGGACGCTACTAGGGGCTCCTGGCCTTACTACTAGGAGCAAAGGACGCTACTAGGGGCTCCTGGCCTTACTACTAGGAGCAAAGGACGCTACTAGGGGGTCCTGGCCTTACTACTAGGAGCAAAGGACGCTACTAGGGGCTCCTGGCCTTACTACTAGGAGCAAAGGACGCTACTAGGGGCTCCTGGCCTTACTACTAGGAGCAAAGGACGCTACTAGGGGCTCCTGGCCTTACTACTAGGAGCAAAGGACGCTACTAGGGGCTCCTGGCCTTACTACTAGGAGCAAGGACGCTACTAGGGGCTCCTGGCCTTACTACTAGGAGCAAAGGACGCTACTAGGGGCTCCTGGCCTTACTACTAGGAGCAAGGACGCTACTAGGGGCTGCTGGCCTTACTACTAGGAGCAAAGGACGCTACTAAGGGCTCCTGGCCTTACTACTAGGAGCAAAGGATGCTACTAGGGGCTCCTGGCCTTACTACAAGGAGCAAAGGACGCTACTAGGGGCTCCTGGCCTTACTACTAGGAGCAAAGGACGCTACTAGGGGCTCCTGGCCTTACTACTAGGAGCAAAGGATGCTACTAGGGGCTCCTGGCCTTACTACAAGGAGCAAAGGACGCTACTAGGGGGCTCCTGGCCTTACTACTAGGAGCAAAGGACGCTACTAGGGGCTCCTGGCCTTACTAGGAGCAAAGGACGCTACTAGGGGCTCCTGGCCTTACTACTAGGAGCAAAGGACGCTACTAGGGGCTCCTGGCCTTACTTACTACTAGGAGCAAAGGACGCTACTAGGGGCTCCTGGCCTTACTACTACTAGGAGCGAAGGACGCTACTAGGGGCTCCTGGCCTTACTACTAGGAGCAAGGACGCTACTAGGGGCTCCTGGCCTTACTACTAGGAGCAAAGGACGCTACTAGGGGCTCCTGGCCTTACTACTAGGAGCAAAGGACGCTACTAGAGGCTCCTGGCCTTACTA
>CAXIVM010001779.1:0-11000 GCA_964035705.1 Porites rus | reverse complement strand
CGGTGTCCCGGTCATGTTATGATGGTGTCCTGGTCATCTTGTGATGGTTTTCCCGTCATGTCATGTTGGTGTCCCGGTCACCTTGTGATGGTGTCCCGGTCATGTTGTGATTGTGTCCCAGTCATGTTGTGACGGTGTCTCGTTCATGTTTTGATGGTGCCCTGGTCATTTTGTGATGGTGTCCCGGTCATGTTGTGATGGTGTCCAAGGAAGAGATGGTCGATGTGTTGAAAACAGCAGCTGTTTCCAGATTTTTCTTTTTGTCCCGGTTTGTATCTTGCTATTGGGGTCTCCAGCTGGGCTAATTCTCGCTTTCGTTCCTGCCTCTCAAGGCATGAAACTGCTCTTGCACAAAATGCTGAGGTGCAGCGCGCGAGACACCTGTTGTACATGAACGACATCAGATTTTGCTTTAGATCATCCTCGCAGCAACAACGAGACATGATCAATTTTTGCTGCTCGTCTTTGTGGCGTCGTCGCTCACAGTGTTCAAGTTTATCTCAAAGTTGGTGGTGAAGGCCAGTGGAGTAAATCGAAAACGGAAGCAAGAGCAGCAAAAAGAACCCGTGTGGACTATGAGCATTTCACTTTTGTCAGCTTGCGCTGGTTTGGCCCGTAGACACGCTTTCATTGTCAAGACCTGTGGCAGCAGCAGCACTTGATGGCTTGATGCATGCCCATGTATACATATTAATACAACAGCTTCAGACTAAGCAGAATCTCAAGCAATGCTGGAACAAACTTCCTGTACACATTTTGTTGCCAGCATAGCACATATCCATGTTTCTGGATCTGCAAGGCCTATGTATTCAGTTCTTTTTCTGAACAGTCATTTTTCCTTTTGCTGGGTCCAGACTCCATTCAATCGTTGGCCTGCACAGGCCAAGACAAGAAGGAGGCCAGGGGAACATTCCTTAAATTCGCATGCCTCACTTAGCAAGTTGTTCTTGATACTTCTTTGTTGGGAGGGTGTGCTGGTCGCCAATGCGCCACCCCTCGACTATTCCTTCAAGGCTGAGTAACTGGGCGTTAGGAGCTTGCCCTTATTCCAGATCTGCCAGGAGCTGCGAAGCTGTGCAGAGCTTGAGACAGAGGACACAGGGCAACAGTTTCTCAGTTTCTCCAAATTGCAGTGGCAGAGCTCGAGTCATTGAACGATGGAAGGGTCCACAACCAAATTGAGTGTTTTTGGAGGAGCCCCGCAGTGGCAAAAAGCGCCCTCAGCTAGACTCAAAGGATGCAGAATCTGCAGGCCTTTTGGTGTAAACACAGGAATTTGCATGCTTGACCCATCTACTTTGATTACCTGATGAACCTAGCTTGCCATGCTGCAGGTGTGGCTTCGCCAAGTGCATCCAAGGCACGACTTTGCTGCCTGTGCCAGAATTGTTGAAAAACCCTTAGATGAATTTAGATGATGTATCAAGTGTTGCCAGCCTTGAAGGCAAATCCACATGAGCCAAAGATGAAGCTGGTCATCCGAAAGGCAGGGAAGGCGAAATATGCCAAGGGTTTTGCCAAAGTCAAAAGAAATTGTGCGAGCTGCATCAGAGGTGACCACTTCCATTAAGCTCAACAACAATATGCTAGAGTCCATCGTTGGCCTTCCACAAGCCTTGGAGCCTTTCCCTCAGCCGGTTTTGCCATCCGATTGGGCAAGGTTGTGGCAATGACGCAAAAGCAAAGTCGTGTATTGAGGTTTTGCCTTCCAAACCCATTGCTGAACTTGCAGTGGCTGGATATCTCCTTCAATCAGCTGGCTTCTTGCTCAATCTCGCAATGGGCACGTGGAAAGAGACAGTTTGTGGCCTTGACTTGATATGAGGTAACAGTAGAGCCGGACCTGCTCAGGCATTTGTTTTGGAATTCAAGGAATTACAGTACATGGAGCATGTTTACCGGCCAGGTTCTACAACCTGAAGGCTCTTTATATGCATGGAAACTGCATCAGCAGGCACCTTTGGATCTGCTTGAAAGGACATAGAAACACAAGCTTGCTTTCAGTTTGTGAGCTCCGTTTTAGTGCTTCAGCACCGGGAGGAACAGCTATATAGATTGTTTGACAAGATGCAAGTGGTTCTTTTCTTATGCAGGCTGTCTGTGGTGGATCGCTTGAGGAGATTGCTTTTGCTTTGGTCTCAATCAGAAATTGCTTTCGGCCTGTTGCTGATGCTGGTTCGGTCGCCTAAGCGCGAACAGTTCACTGTTGTTCTCACTAGAAGAAGCTGCTAGTGCGAAGAGGGGGGTTTGTCCAGTTTTGTTCGCAGCCTAAGCCAAGTGGCTTTCATGCTTTGTAGCCTGCTACTGGGAGACTCATCACGACGATATGATGCAGCTGCTTGCGAGTCTGACCAGCTTATATCGCGAAAGGTAGCCTGGTAAGGACTACCTTGAGTTTGCTTTGCGAAGCAAAGGACTGGCTTGAGAGCCTGCTCGGGACTAAAGATTGGTAGATCAATGTCTAACACCCTCACCCCCCCCCTCCCATGTGATGATTCATTGATAAATCAATTGTTTTGCACCCCCCCCCTCCCCTCCACTCCCCTCCCCATCCCCTCCCCTCGCCAGCGCTACTAGCATTCTGGACACACCGTCACACCATAAGGTGAATGAGGTGAAGTCATGCGCGTAGCAGTCACAGCAGTACGACGCTGGCCATGAGGTTGCGCAATACAGCACGAACCCTGCACAATGAGGTTGCGCTATGCGGCTTCGATGCTGCGCGTGCGCGCCCGGCAGCCTGACATAGCGCGTACTGCGTTCAGAGACCATATTGCTCGACACCAACGAGCATCGATGCAACACAGCCTCTCTGCAAAGCCCTGTGGAGAAACCTCTCGCTTCGCGGAGCACCATTCGACTCAGCCTTACACCCTCGCGTGGCGACATCTTACCGCATCGTGGAGCACCACTACACAGCTATTTACTATTACGCACCCTTCCCATCAGCCACCCACCACAGCGTGACGTCCATCCCTGGCAGTACCGGCGGCTGCGACGCAACGCCTGACACAGTGCGTGTAGCTGTGGGACCATAGCTGGTTAACATGCGAGCGTTTACGCATTGCGACTTTTACGCGCGCCTGTTTTCACACACCTTTACGCAAACGAGCGTCGACGCAGCGCAGCCTCTCTGCACAGCCGGGTGGCGCAATCTGATCGCAACGGTGTTCCTCTTGAGCCTTCTTGTGCTCTTTGGCTTTGTTGGTTTCATCCATGACTGACCAAGGAGAACGTTCCTGAAACACTGGAGACAGTCCCTCACCAGAAAAGGTCCCGACAGCTACCCGGTCCGTCTCTACCTTTCGTGTTTCCCGCTCAAGTTTAATTTTCTTGACATTCAATAATTGCCGGTCTTTTATTGCCATTTCTTCTCTTCTTTGTGCGTTTTGCTGCAGCTGCGTTCGCCCCAAACACTGAGCAGCTGATGCTGAACACGTCCTTTTCCACAAGTTCCAATATTATCCTTGCTACTTGTAGCTTCCTTGCTCCTAGTAGTACGGCCGGGAGACCCTAGTCTAGTAGCTTCTTGTTCCTAATAGCGATGCCAGGAGCCCCTAGTAGCGTCCTTGCTACTAGTAGTTGGATGTCCCAGTTGGCGAAAATTCTCTTCCAGGATTTCAAGGATTGTTGGTTGGTGCTCAGGGTCTCAGCTGATTGTATTCGGCATCAACTTCAGGATATATGCGGCCCATCTATGCCTTAAGTCTTAATTGCAGTTTGGGATGGTCTGACACCAAATGGTTCCTTTCCTCAACCCACCCAGCCAATCCCGTTGGTGTGCAGATCAGATAGGCTTGGAAGGCTACAATCCACCTCCCTCGAATTGAATAGGGTGTAGAGCTCCTTCACCCTGCACAAGAGCGAAAAAGTACAGATTGTGCACACTCTGAAAATGTTGGAAAGCAACTGCAACTGCATCACCTGGATCTTGGCAAAGCATCAACGCAATCCTGCCTCATTGTGGCATGTTTTGTCTCCACAATGAGTTTCAATCATCACAGATTTAACGCAGCTAGTGCTGGTGAGTTGTGAACAAGGCTGAACATACTATTGTGAAGGTTGACATAACCCCAAATACATGCAAGGATGATAATGCTTGTGATGCTACGAACGAACATAGCATTATTTGCATTACTTAAATTATGTTTGTAGTTCTCATTGTCGACGATGGCAGCGGATCCATTGCACAAGAGCATCCTTTTCAATCTTTTTGGTGGTTGGATGCTAGGACTTGATGTTCTTGAAGGACAAGACCAGATCATCTCCAGTTTTTAGTCACAGTGCCTTGTTCAATTAGGCTCAGTAGGCTTTGCATTTTCTTTGTTTCCTCTTTCTTTTTATTGTTTCCAGTGTCGCGTGGGCGCTAATCTCCAATTGGCCGTGGTCCTTGGTAGTTGCAAGCGCTGGCTGCTTGTAGTGCCACAGTTCTTGACAACCCTCAATATCCTTTGCCATTGATACTCGCCCCCCAAAAGTGGTTCATTTGGTGTATCAACTTCAAGGCTTCTTATCTCACTCACAGCCGAAGTCTCTCACTGCACCTGTGGCTTCACACCTTAACAGCCGTTCAAGGACCACTTCTTTCCTGTAGTTGCTTTAACTGTTAAAGCACTTACATCAGTTGCTTCGATTGATCGCCTCTATCAGCCTTTGCGGGGCTTTATGCCCACTATAGAAGTTCCGCCTGACCTTGGAGACATCTGTGGGCAGCATACATTTTTAGCAGATATGCGCGCAATCCGCCTTGGAGATCTTTTTGACTTGAACCCACACGTTTTGCTGCAAAAATAAACATACACCCTGCGTAAACATAACCTTGGAGACCATTTTTGGGCAGAAACTGAATCCACACACTTTATAGCAAAACCGCAGGCAAACCGGAACAAGCAACGCCTTGAGACATCTTTGGGGCACCGCGTGTCCTTTTATTGCAAGCGCGCACGGAAAATCCACATAAACATCGATGGGAGGCATCTTTGGGGTGGATCCAGACATCGGCGAAAATGGACACAAACCTGCGCAACGTTGGGGACATCTTTGGGGCAGGGCCTGAAGCCACGAAATTTACTGGAAACCTACGCATAAACTTGCTTAATGCATCAGGCGGCAGGACCTGAATGCGTACATTATTTTTACAAAAACGCACGCAAACCTTTTTGAACGTCGGCTGGAAGACATCTTTTGGGGCATGGCCTGAATCCAAACATGTTTCGCAAAAACACAAGCGTGAACGTTGAACTGGAAGACATCTTTGTTTCCCTTCTCCGGTGAACATTCTCTTCATCGCACCCTTTTCTCACCATCTCACAACTCTCTGTACTCTTAATCGTAACCCGGGCCATCCGTCGTGTAGTTTTGTGTGGAGAGTTTGGTTAGAGTTTCCGTCCGCGCCTTGGAAGTAGAGAGTAGAGTGGCTAGTGTGCTCTTGATCTTCGGTGGGAAGTCCTAAAAGGCTTTGCAAAAACTCATTGGCAGGAAATTGCACAAATTGATTTCCTTAACAATGAACGGCAACCCAATAGAATCTGCCAAGCTGGAGCCTGAGAGAATGCAATGCGCGTTTGTGTATTGAGTCCAGGTGTGCGCAGTGTGTAGACTTGCGCCAGGGTATACAGGCCTTATGTCATGGGCGCACTTCCTTCTCTCAGGCAGCTGGCTCAGCATGTATTAAATTGAAACCGTTCAGCGACTGGGCCATCCGACCTTCACTTCAAGCTTAGGTCGCTGGACCACTCGTCGATCACAGATGAAGAAGCAGCCAATGCAGCTGTATGGCCTCGCCGGCGCAAATTGTCCGCGCAAGGCCAAATGTGTATTGGAATATTGAAATGAATTTCGCGCAGTTTTTGTGGACCCCACACTTCTGGCAGCGCGAACAAGGCTTCTGTTCCCTATAGAGTTCTACCTCAGATCTTGTCGCCGCCCACCCCTGCATGTCCATTGTCGCTCCCGACTTCATTCGTGAGCTGCGCTGCACGTGGCCTTCGAGCGGGCTTGCGGCGGCGCGGCGGGTGGCTCTTGCCGAGCTTGTGGTGCCATCTCCAGTTTTTTACAACCCACGTGCAATCCTATTGACCCCACCTTCGGCCAGTTCCGACGGTCCAACGCTAGAGCGCTCGCCCTTGCAAAGCCCTAAACGAATGGCGCTACGCCAGAGGTTGCCTCTCGTATCAGACGCGAGCTTGCTCCTCACTCATTCATGGCCTTCTTTTGATTGATCCCATCATTCGAAGGCCATTTGAGGCTTGAGAAATGTTGGGGCGTACAAAGAAGCGGGACTTCTTGGGGCTTGTCCTCTTGGAGCGTCGAAACACTTGGGCTGTTGAGATGAGAACTTTGACAGGCTGAAAGCGTTGTCGCTTCTCGGAGCTTTCCTTCTTCTAAGCTTACAAAGGCAGTAGATCCTGGCTAGCGGCTAGCTCATTCCATCAATCCAGCTAGCAGAGGATGAAAACCTCCTTTGCTCTTCAGATGGTTTCTCAGGATTCCACAGCCTTTCTGGTTCTGACAGCGCCAAAATCTGCGGCGAAGTTGGGCGAAGTTTATGTGTGTCTTGCAACACTTGCAACGAGTGATGCCCTCGCAGTGATTGCTTGACAGGGTCATGTTAAATCTTGCGGCTTTTCGCGCGCAAACCGCAAGCCAACTCCAGTTTCTGAAGTGTTGAACATGGACGATCGCGTTGAGGTTGCGAAAGGTCAAGCGTTCAGGCAGTGAATGGGTGGTTACAACGCAGAGAAGGGAGGTCAAAGCCTTCGCCCATGAAGGGCGTTTTCGGCTCCTAAGGCCGGACAGCTTTGTCATAACGTTCGTCACGGTTGTCGTTCATAAGGGTGCTGCAACTTAGAAAATGTTTTTGGCCTTCCGACAGTGTTGGACTCATCTGTGCCTTGTCTGAAGGCCTGCGTTTGCAAGTCTGGACCAACAACATATGGCGCTTTGTCCGCCCCCTTTGCTTAGATGACGTGGACTGGATGCTTCACTGCTTAAAAATTTGTCGCGCTGATGCGCGCCCGTGTTATCAATGTGCTCTTGTCAGAGACATAGTCTAGCACTGCGGGAAGTTTTTTGATTGTGGCGCGGGTTTCGCAACTGGAGAAAAGTGCGTGTTCCAAAAGGTGTCGTAAATGTTCCCATTGCTGGTCCTTCAGTGCATTCCGCAGGCGGCGTACAGACTACAGTATGGACAGTATGCTTTCTTGCTTGAAGACCTTGCCCAGACGGCTTGATTTGCTCATTGCGTTGCACAGCGGGAGCTTTGTCTCATGTGAACAGCCGGGGCTCATTCTGCAGGGCAAGATTAGCAAGTTCAATCTTTTGCTCCGTGGTTCCGGTCTTCAGAAGAGCAGCAAGTCGCCTCGCAAGCTTCGTATGAGGCTCTCGGTGGAAAACGCGCCTGCCCACTAACTAAAAGTCTGACATTGCGAGGGTGTATGGCAAAAGACTGGCTGGGTACGATGACCGTGAATAGGTAGAAGACTTCTGTGAGCCTCAGCCTCACGAAATGCACGGTGGCATCAGGGTCTTTGGCAGACACCCATGCACTAACCTCACGTTCACGCAACCCGATGGAATGTATCCTGCGAAGAGGAGCCTGCCGGCAAGAGCAGTTTGCAGTTGAATCGAAAGTTGAGTTGGGTGGGAAGAACGTTGATACAACGTTGCGAAGGGCTTGTCGGTTTGCGTTGCGTCATAAAAGGTTAGTTATTTGCGAGAGAAAGGTGGACAAGTGGAATGGTCGCCAGATGGTGTCAAAACCATGGCCGATGAAATTTACGCGCGCTTGGTCAGTTTTACAACTGGCGAAGCCAACAAAGTTGTTCGCAACTCTGGCCCTGATGAGCTTCAAGCTTCAAGACGATTATGTGCAGAATACGACTGGCTGTGCGGTGCGTGTGAGGATACTAGGAAGGGTATGTCGTCCATCCCGGGTACATATATAGTTGATGACTCTTTTTTTGCCCCTATGATTTTGTTGGTTGAAAGAGCTGCGTTCACTTAGACCAACGTTTGGACTAAGTTGGACGTGATCGCTTTGTGGCTTTGGCTGTCTATAGGTCTGTCACAGCCCGGCGTAACAGGGTCTCCAAAATAGTGTGATGAAGAAGCAGGCGAAAATCGCAATGCCGTGGACCAACCTGTCAAGGTGATTGAATTTCAGTGGTGAACTTGTAAGAGGAGAGTTCCCAAGTCACCCTTGTGACACACTCAGTGATCACTAGTCTTCTTGGCCAGGTTTCAAGGTCACCTTGTTCGAGTAAAAAAGAAGAAGGAAGAGATGGCGTGGGACTGAGTGAAGAAACATGACATACGCTGCCGGACAGTTTTTTTTTGCTAGGGCCGTTTGGAGTCTATGCCATAGGCCATTATGGGCCTTTTTAAAAAATGAAAAGATGTACTCGCTACTTTTGACACTCTGTCAAACAGAACACTTTGGCTCCAAAAAACCTACCCGAGCGCGGCGTGATTTGTTGGCGCTGCGTTGCCGTGCCCTCGAGTGAGGCGCAGATGGCAATGGATGCAATGTAGAGACGCGCTGATTGCCCAAATGGTGGCTGCAAAGTGGAGGGAAGTATTTAATGCATTTGGTAGAGATTGTGCGCTAGAAGTGTAAGCGTCATGTGCAAGTCTTTGCGCTCTGGCGCAAAAGTGCATGCTTTGCCAACGGCAAGATTTCGCTAAGCGAAAAGAGTCTTTTGTGATGATGTGCATTTGGCCTCAGTTGTAGTCAGACCAGGCGCTCCATGTCGTAAGTCTTCTTGCAGACACGCCGTGCAACCCTTCCCTTGTAAATAAGGCTTGGTAGGATTTCCTGAGAGTTCACTGGAGTGATGCTAATGGCTGCCATGATGCAGGTCATTAGGATTCACATGCACTGAAGGCCCAAAGCGCGCGCGACCGCTTTACCGGTAGCGGAGCTTTGCGGTTAATGCGCGCGCCTTGGAGGGGAAACCCTTTTGGGGGTTTAATCCAGCGGGAGGTCACGGCTCATTGAAATTCCCGGGTGAGGTAGTAGTCGGGTCACGCACATGGCTACTGGGGATCGGCGCCACTAGCTCTGTTCAAGGACTGGTTTAGGCATGGCATGGTCTGATCGAGGTACAGAAGAGCTCAGGGTTCACGAAACACTTGAAGCCCCGCCTCAAAGTAGAAGTGAAGAGCTGAGCAGGTGATGGATTGGCGGTTTCAATTTGATTTGAGACCTTTGTGGGCGCAGTGGCAAAGAATGCTGAAAAGGAAGAAAGCCTCATCAATGATGACCTCCACACTGTTCGACCTCAGAACGTCTGTACTCACTCTTGACTGGTTTGATGAAACAGCGTCCACTCACTCTTGTGAGGGGCATTGCAAACCAGCATGGCCTGGAGGCCTGGCGTATCCAGACTAAGGATCTTCAGCCAAGGACTCGTCAGAGATCCCTTGCGCTGGTTCAGGCTTTGAACAAGGTTCAATTCGACCAGACAAAGACGGTGACTGAGCAATGATTCGAGAATGCCGCGTTGCCCGCAACTTTGAGGCTTCACTTTCAGATGGCGACTCGCATATGTCAGTGAAGGCCATGTTGGAGCAAGACGATAGTAGTGGTCCAATGCAGGTGGATGCAATCTGGTCTCCAAGGACTGTGGAAAGAAAGGTGGCAAGAAAGGTAAGAAAGGGAAAGACGAAGGAAAGGGTCAGCAAGGAAAGAACTCTTGGTCCAAAGATGGAGGCAAGAAAGGTGGCGAAGGAACCGGGAAAGGCAAGCAGTCTGGGAAGAAAGGAGAGGGTGCAGTTGCCGCGTGTCGCAACCGCGGCAAGCCAGGGCACTACGCCCGTGGTGGAGGAGTCAGAGACACAGGACTCAGGCAAGGCTGCAGCAGTGGACGACAAGGCAGGCAATGGACAAGGCCAAGCAGGATGAAGCTTCAGTGACCATTTTGGTCGTGAGAGAAGTGATTGCGCGCCCGGACGACGAGGGCATCTTCTATGACTGCATGAGCGAGGAAGAGTTTGAGCCATCAAGAATTTCATCGGTGGAACAGACAAGAGTTGCTACTTGTGGAGCCCAATCACGAGGTGCAGAATTTGAACAAGTGTGCGTGGTGAATGTCGTGGCCCTTGAACCGGCCACAGTGATCATGACCTTGGATGCAGGAGCTGATGTCTCAGTTGCTCCTGAACAGAACTACAACATTGGAGCCCCTGAGGAAGTAAGTCGAACTCATCAATTAAGAGTCGAGGAAATCGACGCCTACGTCTTCAGGCACACACCAGAGATGGAGAGATTGTTGAATTCACTGAGCAATTTGCGTTGGGAGTTGGAGGCACGCATCCTTTGCCAAGCTTTGGACGACTCTTGAAGCAAGGCTGGGCGCTATCCAGAAGGTCCATGCCTAGAGCATCAAGAGCGAGGATTGAAGATTCTAGCCAGGCTTGAGCGCAACTCCTTGGTGATGGATGTGAGAGTGTGTGCCGTGAGGGCTGACGGAGAAGACGTGGAGGAGCAGACGACAGAAGAAGTACGAACTGAACCAACGCCAAGTTCAGATGTGGTGATGGAAAAAGTGAAGCATGCAGAAGAACGGAGTGAAGGCGGTGGAGAGACAGCCCATCATGAAGTTGTGAGAAGACGAAGGATGAAGAAGATCAAGAGCTGTTGGAAGAACTAGACCTACGACCAGGAGAAGAAAGCCCAACCAAGAAGAGAAAGACTGACGGAGATGAAGAAGAGGCTGAACGATCTCCTGGCTATGCCACAGAAGAGTCAGGAGAGGTGATGGTGAAGAGCAGTGGCAGTCCAGGTGGACGAGTACAGGCTCGGCTCAGAGCACACGAAGGTCAACAACGCGCTTTTCCAGTAGATGGCATGCTTCGCCAAATGGCATCGCCGCGCACTCAAATCCACAAGCGACGCATTTTCATTTGGACCAGAACGGTGTGGGCGAGTGGCTTTGTTGAAGAAGAAAGATGAACAAGGAGCTTGGGAACAGGTTGAGAGCTTGGCAGAGTACCGTGAC
>CAXIVM010001778.1:0-25781 GCA_964035705.1 Porites rus | reverse complement strand
CTTGTTACTACTAGCTTCTTGCTACTACTAGTAAGGCACTTGTTACTACTAGCGATGCACTTGTTACTAGTAGCTTCTTGCTACTACTAGTAAGGCACTTGTTACTAGAAGCGATGCACTTGTTACTAGTAGCTTCTTGCTACTACTAGTAAGGCACTTGTTACTACTAGCGATGCACTTGTTACTAGTAGCTTCTTGCTACTACTAGTAAGGCACTTGTTACTAGAAGCGATGCACTTGTTACTAGTAGCTTCTTGCTACTACTAGTAAGGCACTTGTTACTAGAAGCGATGCACTTGTTACTAGTAGCTTCTTGCTACTACTAGTAAGGCACTTGTTACTAGAAGCGATGCACTTGTTACTAGTAGCTTCTTGCTACTACTAGTAAGGCACTTGTTACTAGAAGCGATGCACTTGTTACTACTAGCTTCTTGCTACTACTAGTAAGGCACTTGTTACTAGAAGCGATGCACTTGTTACTAGTAGCTTCTTGCTACTACTAGTAAGGCACTTGTACTAGAAGCGATGCACTTGTTACTAGTAGCTTCTTGCTACTACTAGTAAGGCACTTGTTACTACTAGCGATGCACTTGTTACTAGTAGCTTCTTGCTACTACTAGTAAGGCACTTGTTACTAGAAGCGATGCACTTGTTACTAGTAGCTTCTTGCTACTACTAGTAAGGCACTTGTTACTAGAAGCGATGCACTTGTTACTAGTAGCTTCTTGCTACTACTAGTAAGGCACTTGTTACTAGAAGCGATGCACTTGTTACTAGTAGCTTCTTGCTATTACTAGTAAGGCACTTGTTACTAGAAGCGATGCACTTGTTACTACTAGCTTCTTGCTACTACTAGTAAGGCACTTGTTACTACTAGCGATGCACTTGTTACTACTAGCTTCTTGCTACTACTAGTAAGGCACTTGTTACTACTAGCGATGCACTTGTTACTACTAGCTTCTTGCTACTACTAGTAAGGCACTTGTTACTACTAGCGATGCACTTGTTACTACTAGCTTCTTGCTACTACTAGTAAGGCACTTGTTACTACTAGCGATGCACTTGTTACTACTAGCTTCTTGCTACTACTAGTAAGGCACTTGTTACTACTAGCGATGCACTTGTTACTACTAGCTTCTTGCTACTACTAGTAAGGCACTTGTTACTACTAGCGATGCACTTGTTACTACTAGCTTCTTGCTACTACTAGTAAGGCACTTGTTACTACTAGCGATGCACTTGTTACTACTATCTTCTTGCTACTACTAGTAAGGCACTTGTTACTACTAGCGATGCACTTGTTACTACTAGCTTCTTGCTACTACTAGTAAGGCACTTGTTACTACTAGCGATGCACTTGTTACTACTAGCTTCTTGCTACTACTAGTAAGGCACTTGTTACTACTAGCGATGCACTTGTTACTACTAGCTTCTTGCTACTACTAGTAAGGCACTTGTTACTAGAAGCGATGCACTTGTTACTAGTAGCGAACCTTGTAGCTCTTGAGAGGGATCATGGGATCAAGGATTCACCTAGGCCAGTAAAGATCATGGTCGCAGTTTCCTAAGACAGGTCGTGGCATGAATTCAGAAGCTCCCGTTTTTTCAAGTCCAAAAAATACGGCTCCTCATTCGAAAAAATGTCCTTTTGATGGACCAACCGAAATATATTCGAATTCCTTTCTACATGCCAATTTACAGGGAGTCCCAAAGAGTTCCAGCAACCGTAGCCGCGCGGAAGCGAAGCAAGCTTCGTTTCATCCGGCTGCTTCTTGGGCGCAGGGTGAGAGAAGTTGTACCAAGCACTGCACTGGGGACAGTGATCAAAAAGATCGGAGAGACAGATGATCCATCACGTGTCCAATCAGATTCATGATTGAGCCCAAATGGAGACTAGGAATTGGAAATCTTGCTTGCAAGGACACGATAGCTCCATGAGCATCCTTCGAAAGGGTCATTTGTTTGCTCTTGTGGGCCGCGGCACAGGCCACAGAGCCCAGAAGCAAAGGTTTGCTGACTGCAGCAGTGTGGTTAGGGGATGGATTACGCAATACGACAATATACCACCGGTGTGGGGATCAGCTTTGTGTGGGTCACACCCTTCGCGTTGAAAGATTTTGGGAATCTTTTGAATTCGCCATAAAAGCTCAAGGCAGATTGACTGAGGTGCTGGCCCTTTTTGAAGACACAGAACATGGCCTTCATATCCAACAGAAAGCAAAGTAAAGAACGCATCTTTTCTTGCAATGGCCTCCCCCTAATTAATAGCGATGGCCTCCAGCCTATGCGTGGTGTTCAGGGGCAAGTGCTACCAGCTTGGGGAGCCAACCCGAAATCTCGCGCTGAGTATGGGGGCCCACGGCTGTGCCAGGACGTCTCCGAGCTCTTGCGGCCGCGCCGACCATTGACCTACGTCGGGAAGCTGAGATTGAGTCCATCAGAGCAGATCTCAAAAAAGGTCGCAAAGTCATCGCAGAAACTGAATGCATACAAGGAGTTTGATAAGTCTTGCTCTTTGGCATGTGTGTGTGTGTGTTTCCTTCTCTTTCGCATGTGTTTTGTTTATTTTGTTCGGTAGACGCTACTAGGGGCTCCTGGCATCGCTACTAGGAGCAAGGACGCTACTACGGGCTACGGGCTCCTGGCCGTACTACTAGGAACAATGTTCGCTATTAGGAACAGTTCTTCAACAGAAGGCCACTAGATCCTGTGCCTTCAGTCCTGCAGGTCCGCAGCCCCGTGCCCAGCGAAGCGCAGTTCCGGACCTGGGACCCACCAGTTTGGGACGCCCAGGAAGTCCAGTGAAAGCAATGGAGCTATAGTAACAAGAAGCTAGTAGAAACAAGTGCATCGCTACTAGTGTCAAGTGCCTTACTAGTAGTAACAAGAAGCTCTTCGTGTTTGTTTTCTCTTTCTAATAGCGTCCTGATAGCTTCTTGCTCCTAGTAGTACGGCCAGGAGCCCCTAGTAGCGTCCTTCTTACCGCCCAGGAAGTCACCTGTTGTCTCTGGATTTGGTGAAGCTTTCTTGCTGTTTGGAAGTCCGAAGCAATGTTGCCAAGACAAGGACATAAGGTTGTCCTGTGTTGTCTCAAGAAGTGCGTTTGTCGACATGTTCATCAAGGTCTTCTGGAGTAGGGTGGACATCAACCGCCAGTGCTTGACCTTCTGTGTTTCGACCCGAGGTGCAATTAAGCTGTTTCAAGGAATTTGACACCCCACCTCCGGAATCCAACAGGAAAACTCAAAAGGAGCAGCCGGCATGAATGTCCCTAGTAGTGTCCTTGCTCCTAGTAGTAAGGCCAGGAGCCCCTAGTAGCGTCCTTGCTCCTAATGACTTCTTGCTACTGTTTTACCACAACTCCAGATCAAATTAATTGGCATAGGCCGGGTAATCAATTGCACGTTCATTGTGCTTCAAGGTGCAGCCAGTTGACCCGCACCTCCTGCGGATAGGCCGAAGCTGTTCGTTCGTGGCAGGGAGGTAATCTCAAAAAAGGGAAGCATCATCCTTCACGTGATCCTAAGAGGATTGCCTTTTGTTGAAGGTGCAAGGGATAAATCAAAGGCACATCCATTTCCATGATTGCATTTCAGCATATTTTAACACTGATTGGAATTCTGTTGTTTCTGCACCCAGAAGGTTTGATCGAAACGATAAAGAAGTCACCGAAGCCATAAGCCTATCCATCAACCAATTTGTGGTTTCCACTCCTCAACACCTTTGGACTTGCCGGCCTTGGATGCCTTGTGCAACACCCCAAGACCTCATCTCGTGGTTTCGTTCAATCCGCCCGACGTCAATGAATGAACTTGCTGGATTCCTGGAGAAACTGAATGATTTTGTCGGTTGGAGTAGAAGTTCGTTTTGGAGTAGAAGTGCGTTATATCGTGTGGGATGCCAACTTCGAACTGGCAACCCCGTTCCTGACATGGCACCCGTTCCTTGACAACCTAATTCCTCAGCCTGGAATTCTCCAGCTGGTAGCCACTGTACAGCCTGACATGTGCAGTAGATCCCTGAATCCAAACACTTGTTCACCGAGTGAAAGTGGTGACGTTGGCAAGTCGATGGCACCATGCGACAGGTCTGATTGGTCCACCCAACGCCTTGGCCCAAGGCTGGTGAGTAAACTCAGTAGACCATCCTAACAACAAAACCTGTCCAGTGCAAAACAACATGTGCAATGTCACCTGAGGATTAACTGGTTCTTTTGAACCATGAAGCATCGAAAGCGGCTTGCTGGTTGCATTCATGCTTGGACACCTCAACCCTATGCCATATACGGTTTATTCCAGCTGATCCTTTCCAACAAGTTGTTCGTTCGCCATGTCTTCGTTGTTAGCACAATGCTTTAATTTTGGAAGCGGTTCGATCATGCAAAGGGTTCTCTTGCGCCGTTCCATGTACATAGTCCCTTCCTTGCTAGTAAGATCTTAAAGGCTGGGAAGTCATCAATCATGAATGAGATCCTGAACTGCCAGAACCTTAAGGCGAAGGATCCTCAAGCCGTTGAAATCAGAGTCGTAAAGGCTTATGCTGTGACTGCTTTTGATGTGCTTTAGAGAAATGCGATGAAAGACAAACACTTTTGCGCCCGAAACAGCTGGTTGCGGATTGCCTGGACCACATAGTGCAGGTCTCTCGCACCAATAGAGTTCTCTTCCACCCTGAGGTCACATCAGCGCAGTGTCTCCCAAGGTGGGGTGGACAGATTTTTCACAGTTGGACGACTTTGAGAGACCTTCAGAGTCGAGAAGGAAAGCGCACGCACCATTCCATGTGGTTCCTAGATTTTTCAGGGATGCTTGATATTGAATTCGATGGGAATCCCTGTGCCAAGCCGGGTGAATGCGAAGAGCTCTTTTCGAGGTGAACACCACCCGGGAGGGCATCAGAGGCGTGAAGACTATCGGAAATACCCAGCTGGTCTTCCTCGATGTGCCCGGGACCGACGGGGTACCGGGTGGGGGCCTACATGGAGTGCCGCATAGATCCAAAATGAGTTTCATGTTTGTAGAGGCCTTCCGCGTGCGTGTTTACATTCTGAGTAGGTTGGAGGCCATTGCTATTAGGTTAGTCTTCTCGAGGATTTTTTACAGTGTCGAAAGGCAAAGATTGCTGTCCCTTGCCGTTCCTTTACACGCCAAAGAGTGACAGGATCATCCCTCCCATCAGCGTGAGAGCAACAAGGAGCTCGTGGCTAAGGTGTGGTTTGAAGATGTTTGAAGTAGAGCCTTCACAGGTTCATCGTGTTTGTGAGAGTAGTGAAGACTGTAAGAATCAAATTCTACTCCAATTAATGAAAACCAAATCTAGGCTTCATATTGGAAGCACGTGCAAAATGTTATCTGGCTGTGAAGAGGCCTGGACGGGATACCAAGAATGCGACCTGTGCCTCTTGGTTATCGATGTGGCCGGGGAGCTTGTTGCCCACATGAGAAGACAAATGCAAGCAGAGAGCCTGCAACTTGCTTTCGCCAACTAACCCCGTCCCACGTTGAGAACTTGACTCGTTGTTTCAAACTCGACAGCTTTTTTGCAAGGCATGTTCTGCATGGTGTCGTTTGTTGTCGACAGCTAGTGTCGTGCCCAAGGTCCGCCGTCCAACTGCGGAGGTGTTCGAGGTGGTTCGAAAGATCTGCCCCAAGGAGGACATCGGGGAGGCAGGTCTATGAGGCGGTTGAGGCCAACTGGATGCATTGGATCTGGAAAGTTACAAATCAACGTGACGTCAAAAAGCTTCTGTCCTGTACTTCATTGTCGTCCAATCAAATCCATTCAATACAGGGTAAGCTATTTTACCCAATAGTATTAGCTCTAATCTATTCCAATATTACTTGCTCCTTCACCAAACAACTCCAACTGGCTTGGTTTGAGGCAGCCTTGCGCAGACGAATGAAGCTGCTGATGGAGGCACTTGCAGATCGGTGAGAGGAGGTAGTGACGCTCCCAAACAGAATCAACCATCCGTTAAAAGTGGCACGATTCGCCTCCCTTACTTGAACCCAAATAGGCTTCAAGCACAAAGCTGCGTAAGAAATGGAAGAAGAAAGGCCAGTTTGACCGTTGTGGGAATACATGGTTTCAATCCACAATGAAGACAGGAGCCATTGAGAGCAGGAAAAGAGCCGATGTTCTGCAGCTTGGGTCCAAACAAAGGCCTTACTCTTGTATTGGATCCTGGCTGCTCTTCCATTGCTTTATCTCAGAACCGGGTACCAGGACAGGGACTTCGACTTGTAATCTTAAGAAGTCGCGTGTTGGAGGTCAACTGTTATCATCCTCCTCAGGTAATTAAACCTTTAAGATCAGAAATGTCGCCCCCGGTGAAATCGGTGGTAAGATTGGTGGCTCGGGAAGGTTTGCCGTTTCAGGTGGATGAAGATGGTCGAAAGGAACTGCCGCCGAGGGCGATGGAGTTGTTGTCGGAGCCCAGGAGGACGATTAAATCTCCAAACGAAAAGAAACAAAAAACAGAGCTCCGTTCGTAGCTTCTTGCTACTAGTACTAAGGCCAGGAGCCAAAAAAAGAGCTCCTAGTAGCGTCCGATCGCTCCTAGTAGCGATGCCCTTTGCTACTAGTAGCTTTTTTTTTCGCCCGCTCCTCGGGGGGTAGGCCGCTAGTAGCTAGGGAGTCGCTAGTAGCTTAAGTGTCTACCACGTTGGATGGATAGCTCGCGCCAGGGAAACTTAACTAATAACGATGCAAAAAGAAAGAAAACCAACAAAGAAGGAAATCTCAAAGATGCGGCGACAAAACGATTGAAAGGCTGTGAGGACTGGTGATTTGTGCGCTGCTTCAAGGCCGAGAACGATCCCCGGGACCAACGCGTTCTCCCTGAAGGTTCGGAGGTTGAACCGGATGGAAGCTCACTTGTTCCTAGTAGCGATGCACTTGTTCCTAGTAGCTCACAACAACGTTAGATGAACCAAGCTCCGGTACCGATTTGCAGGCAGTACGGTTCCGCAAGGAACAATAAATTGTCCACACATGTTGGCTTCTGGAAATGTGTTGGTTCTCCAGAACGGGGGGTTGTTGAAGCGTCCTGAGAGTTTTCTTAAGTAACAATAATTAAGTACTCCGACTCCTCATGTCATTTGCTGGACTCCCAGAAAGAAAGCTGCAATGGGAGGATGAAGACCGTCCTCCAGTGACGCTGGTGCTGAACAAGATCGACAAAGCCTCGGAGATGAGATGGGCTGTGGAACTCAGCCGAAGATTCTACTCTTGCCTCCCGGTAGACCCGTGGTGAATGGTTGGTCCTTCTAAATGGGTTTAGATGTTTGGAGGGAGGCCATCGCTATTAGAAACATAGAAAGAAGGAAGAAAGAAAGCTCTTTGCTTCAGTCCTTCAGCTTCTTGCTCCTAGTAGGCCGGGAGCCCATAGTAGCGTTCTTGCTCCTAGTAGCGATGCCCTTTGTTACTAGTAGCGTCTTTGTGACGATATGTTTTGTGATTTCGGATCATTCCCGAATCAAGGGATGCCACTGCATTTGTTTGTGCCACTGGGTTTCACATCTTGCACACATAGTTGCAGGCCCGTCTTTCGAGGCAGAGAGTTTTTCGGATCATTCACGAATCTGAAGAATGATCAGTTGAAATTGGTTTGTCAGAAATCTCACACTGTCTGGTGTCACATGCATGTGTTGTTCCAACGTCGGCAAACAATCGGAGGGGCTCATAGCAACCTCTTGAATTCTTGTTTATATAATAGTAGCTTCTTGTTACTAGTAGCTTCTTGCTCCTAGTAGTAAGGCCAGGAGCCCGTAGTAGCGTCCTTGCTCCTAGTAGCGATGCCCTTTGCTCCTAGTAGCGAACATTGCTCCTACCCCCATAAACATTAGATGCTTCGCTTTCAAGGTGAGGTCGCGCGAGCGGGAGTTCTGCACTCATGGCGCGGCCCCACTGGAGAAGCTGGACCAAGACTGGGTTAACGAGATTGATAGAGACTTTTAAGGAAGACCGGAAGACCAAACAATTCTTGCATAAGTTTAGTGTTTCATACGCTTGGCACCCCACTTCAAGTCGGAAGTTGGCAGGTTCCTTCGATGGGATCTTCTACACTTCAGCCACGAAGACCAACGGCATCGCAGGGAGCCTTGGAAAGCCCAGACCAGTTGCACTGCCCCTAGTAGCTTCTTGCTCCTAGTAGTAAGGCCAGGACCCCTTACTAGCGTCCTTGCTCCTCTCCTGGCATCGCTACTAGGAACAAGGACGCTACTAGGAGCTTTGCACAACAGCCCCGCAACAACCCCGCTTGGTTGTGCCACACGAGGTCTCGTTGCTGGAGCATTTGAAGCGGAAGGCCCGACCGAGGCACGCGGCAGCGAAGCAATCCTAGTAGCGATGCCAGGAGCCCCTAGTAGCTTCTTGTTCCTAGTAGCGTCCTTGTTACTACTAATAAGGCACTTGTTACTAGAAGCGATGCACTTGTTCCTAGTAGCTTCTTGTTCCTAGTAGTAAGGCCAGGAGCCCCTAGTAGCGTCCTTTGAACTTGATTTGAACTCAGTGTCACATGTGTCACTCTTGATTCATTTGTGCTTCATGCACAAAATGATGCAACAATACTTGTGGTGCAGACTGCAGCGCTTTCGACACTTCATAATTAATCCTTTGCGTTACAAAAGGCTTTTGTTTGTCGTGAGGTTGTCATGTCTTGCTTAGCTAGCTCATTGTCAACAGGAGAGTGTTTGATCTCATTGTACCAGTCAGTGAAAGGCAAAATTCCTTGCATGATCTTGCATGAGCTCCAAATCGCCAACAACTTCTTTGCTTTAATAGTTGAAAATCAAGCTATCAGAGTCAGAGAAAGGCGGAGTGGTGAAGAAATCAACGGTGTTGAGATGCCATGTGACCTGAATGCCTTCTTGGTTCACGGATGTGGGGGAAAGAGACGTGTCGTGCCATTTGGTTCTTGGTGGCCCTTTCGGTTGAACTTCAACAAGCATCTTGTCATGTCTGACCAGTTTCTGACTTGAAACTACTTGCGATGTTTTTGTGACAGGCCATGGCTCTACCCTGCGGACATGTTTACCACCATGTCCCACACCGAGCAGGTGAAGCTGCTGGGCTGCAGGACCTGACTTGGTCAAGGCAGTTTTGTTGTGGCGTTTCTGTTTGACAAAAAGTCCAAGGCAGGTGGTGAATGCCTACATCTTCAAAAGGCGCAGAGCTGTGTTGTGAAGATGTGCACCATCTGTGCCTCTTTTCAGATTTAATTCGGATGTGCCGTACAAGTTCGAGCAGCAGACCGTTGGCCGCACACTGAGACCACTCCATGACTTGACATCCTTGACATCACCGGCGTTCCGAATAGCGAAAGTATGCATAAAGATATATCTCAAAGCCCTCTTTAAAGACTTCACTTTGGTGTTTCAGGTTGGACCCCTCGACTGGACGGTTCATTGCTCATTGAGCATGAGATCATTGCTTGGGCCGCGGCTGGGAGGGGCAACCTCAGACTTTGCAAAGCTTTTCAAATTAAAAGAAGACAAAGATTGCTTGTTGCCAGCAGAGCGCATGAGGAAATGTGTCAAGTGACGCCTTGCGTTACATTCTATCTTCAGGTCAAAGACTCTGTGGTGGCTCGGATGATCCTTGGAGTTCGCAATGGCATTTTGCACCACATGAAGCAGAAGGCAGCTCTTCAAGCGCGTCTTTCGTTGCTGTGGTTCCTCTACAATTTGTATAGGTCACGGAGGCTTTGCAAGAGCTTTGGGGCGTCCCCATTGACTTTCGCATTTGGGTCAAGTCTGAGACCCAATACTTTTTGCTAAGCCGGCTTAGCCTCCGACACATGTTGTTTTTTCTTGCTGGTTCTATTGCAAACATCTCATGGCCAAGGCCATTGAAGCAAAGACTAAGCAAAAGTGACCTGGCAAAGATCGGTTACGGTTCGCCTGACACTGCTAAGGTGCGAAAACGACGCCTTGAAAACAAGATAAATGAAGGATACACAACTTGTCCAAGAAATCTTTCTTACCTTGCCTTCTCCAGGCTGGCAGCATGCCCAAGCAAGACCAAGGCTCGGAATTGGAGAAAAGGGCTGCCTTGCACCTGTGTCAACAATGCAATCATTTTTACTTTGTGTGCAACTTCAAACGCAGCAAAGCCACACAGGCAGGTGAGGTTTTTTGAGGCGTCACGTGGCAATGTATTTAATTGGTATCTTTTCAATTGACACCGGTAACGAAGGACCATGCCTCATGCCCTCTTGAAATTGGGTGCGTCTATTGAACATTTGTGATTGGATGCGTTTGAAAAATTGCCCTCCCTTGTAATAGTTTTCTAGGCAAATCGTTCGTAGTTTTTGTGGTTGTATGACAAATTTGAGGGGCGGTGAGGATTGGAAATGTTACTGTAAATGTTTTTAATGCCTAAATATGGTGCAAATTTCCCTAAGTTGTTTTGTGTTGGAGTTCTTAATTTGTTTAAGTGTTTCCGCGGTCAGTGTGTTTTGTGGTAACTCCTTAGTAGAAATTCTACTTTTGTATCTTGGGTTGACAATCGATTGATATGTTTGTTTCTTTTTTAGTGTGGGTTGGTGTGTTTGCTTTTTAGTTCCTCTTTAATGATAAGTCTATTGTATTTATTTCTTAATTTGGTTTTGTGTTAATATTGTTATATATTCTTCTAATTTGGCTTGATATATTAATTTTCTGACAATTCTTTAATAGAAATGCATAGTATGTTTTAAATTTGGGGACAATACGTCCGTTTTTTGGTAGATTTTTAAAATCATTTTCTTTTTTGATATCGGATGATATATTTAATATAGGAAAGGATATTCGGATTCCGGTTTTGATAAAATATTGAAGGCCATATATTGTTTTTGATTAAAAATAGTTTTAATGTTTAGATCGTTTCGATTCGAAAGATTTTTCTATTTGTTTTATATATTAGATATTATAAAGGTTGGTAAAATATATAATTTAGGTTTAAAATATTTATATTAATCGAATTCGAAAATTATAAATAAAGAAAATAAATATTGGATATTTTTTTAAAATTTATATAAGTTATTATTTATAATTAAATACGTATTATGTTTTATTTTTGCATTTTTTTTCGATGTTTAAAGTTTGGAATTGTTTATTATCGGTTTAGGAAAATGCGATATTTTATTCGTTATATATAAATTAATGGATGAAATACGAAGTATGGATATTATTTGATTTAGATTTCGATTAATCGTAGAATCGGTACGATCGTTTGAAATGATCGTATTTTATAATTTGGTTTATTTTTTTGGTTTAAAATATAATATTTGGGAATTTAATAATATAAATAGAATTTTAATTTATTAAATTTTTATTTAATGAAATATATTTAAATTTATATATTATAATAATTATATTGAATAATATAATCGATTATTATTTATATATTTTATACTTAATAATAATAAAATATATAAGTATTTATATGTTTTTCCGATATATTTATGCTTTTCGGATGCATTTTTATTTAAAAGGTAAGAGGTTTATAAATGTTTAAATGACGATCGATCGATAATTAAATAATTTATATTAAATTATTTTTTATATATAAATAATATAATTTTCTTATAAATATTAATAATGTTTATTAACCTTAATACGTCTTCGCATAAAAATTGAACTAGCGGAATTGCGTTTCGATTGTCCACCATTATTTTAAGGATGGAATGTTTATTTGATTTGAATATGGATTTCCATAAGGATTTATTTAATGATTTATATTTCCAAAGCCATTTTTGTATTATTTATGAATCCTATTATTTCTCGTAATAGATGATTAAAAAAATAGACTTAGCATTTACGATGCTCAAATTCTTAGCTAGGGCCCGTTTATTGCTCTCAGACACGAGTGCGTTCAATTGCTGCTTGCGAAGCGCGGTGCGTATCCAAGATTTCATCGTTAATTCGTTGTGCACCGTGACTTTGCAGGAAAGTTCTGAGAGTCCGCGGTTTAAGGTCTGCCTCTTAGCAGCGAGCGTGGACTTGATCACTCGGTGGATTTTGCCGGTTCTCTAATGGAGTACATTATATTTTCTAAGACTGGTGATGAGGATCTTTTTGTCTATGGTATATATTCCTTGAGATTTTCCTTTGCTTATATTCATATAATTGTTATCTATCATTATTTCCAGTAAATAGAGTTCATTCAGGCATGGGAATTATTTCAAAGAACTCAATACAGGGAACAACCCAGCTTCATTCCTTCTACTTGATCATTCTAACGGTTATATTTTATATTTCTTTTTCGTTATTTTGATTATTTTGGGGCCAGAAATTGCATCATATATTAAAAATATTTCCTAGCGGAAATATAATAAAATTAGGAATTTATTGTTTACATTTCTATATAATTTTACAATTCCTATTCCTTTTATCCTCCTTTTTTGGTATTCCTTAGGAACCAAAAATTAAGATTTATTTTTTTCACCCACCGAGCTTACAACCCGACCTCCCGCAGCCATAAGCCTTTGTTGATAAATTCTGGAAATGGAAATTTGCTTGAGTGCAAGGCCAGTTTCCCGTTCTGACGCATCTGATTGATGGTCTTCTTGACGTCCGACTGGCTTGGATCTTGAGTTCGCTCATATTGAAAGCTGTGAGACTTCCTTCCTTATTCATATTATTTATGTTGGACAATCAATTGCAGCACGGACCAACTCCTTCTCTTTAATGATGGCCTCCTCTTTGCCGTGCAATGGATGCAATATCTCAGACACCATCTTTCCATACCAACGAAGAACTTTGCACCCTTCTGCTTGATGCGCCGTCCATTGAATCCCTCTCCAGTTTTTTTCCTCCAGTTTTGCGAACATGCCCAAGTCGAATCTTTTGGGCTGTGACGAGCCTGGAGACAGGGG
Organism: Porites rus; assembly: GCA_964035705.1. Lineage (NCBI taxonomy): Eukaryota > Metazoa > Cnidaria > Anthozoa > Scleractinia > Poritidae > Porites > Porites rus. The sequence continues at coordinate 12,922 of CAXIVM010001778.1, read as the reverse complement.
GGAAGGAGGGAGAAGGGACAAACCGAACGACGTCCTCTTGGACATGCATCTACGGCTCGGTCAACTCTCCCATGGATCCTTCCTGGATTGTTGGAAGCCGCACTGAACTAATGTTTTCAGGCTTTTGCGACAATGTTCTGGCGCGTCTCCGAGACCGTAGTTCTGGCCAAGATTTCAATCGACTGACCTTTTTATAGCCCTGACAGTGTTTTATGTCATTGCCTTCCAGTCCTGCTGTTTCACCGATTTGCGAATTGGGATCCTCAGCTCCTCGAGCGCACCATTTTGACTTCCTTGTAGGCAGAAGTCCAGGATTCTTTGCGGTTGCTGGGCACTGTGGACTGGTCCTTGAACTCCTCCATGCATCCGCCGCCTGTCACTGCTGACATCCACAAAAGCTGATCTCTTCATGTCGAGCGTGGGTCATTTTGATTGCCTGCCGCATGTGCAACATGTGAGACCTATCCTTCAATCCACAAGAAAACAATCAATCCAATCACGGTTGTTTTAAATTGGAGCTAGGGCACCTTGCCAACTGGAGCGCACAGAGGAAAGCCAAGGAACTTTTTGAGAAACTTGTGACAACATGTTGCCAGAACACGACAATGCAGGCGAACTTGAAGCATGTTATCTGGAGCCGTGGCCAACAACAGCCAGAGGAAGAAGACCGACTTCAATGTCGAGAACCATGGCAACATGAAGTGCTTCAAGCTGAGCGAGCATATGGCAACAAGCCTCTCAGTGATAACTTTGCTCTTACCTTGCAAAAGATCGGCATTCTCCTCTTGAATGACTGTCAGCTTCCTAGCCGCTGGCATTGTGAAGATGGGTTCATGGTCATGGGAAAAGTGCACGAAATCATCTCATCTTGCACTCAATCCAATCTGGTGTGATGTCTTCCTATTTTGGCCTCGCTTCATCATCAAAAACGACTCGGCCTGGGAATTTTTTGTGCAGTTAAAATTCGGTCTGGCCGACCCGCTTTTGACAGCCTTGCAACTCCAGTTCTCCTCTCCCTGATAGATGCTTCTATCTCCAAAGCATTGCACAGTTCGTTGCTGGCTGCTCCTCTGGTGAAACAAGTAAGGTGCCATTTTGTCCTGAAAATGCAGGAGAGCTTTCTCGTGAGCAAGCTGGGTAAAACCCTTCCACTGTTGATGTCGAATGTCAGAACTGCATGGCGAAGGTTGGGTGTTTCAACTTGATTGCCGTGATACCTCCACACGGTGATTGAGCTGACGTGTGGGCACAACCGTGCAGTCCTTCTCAAGTCGGGTAGTGGATTGCCATGCGATGACAATCATGCCTGTCAACGAGGACCTTCTATCAGGAGGGTTACATGTTGTGGCTGGTATTTGTCTTGCTTGGAGCATGGACAAGGAAACAACCTCTTGCCATCTCTTAGGGCAAAAGTGTTTTTGGAATCCTTGACATTGGGATCTGTTTTGGTGGGACACCAACTATTCTCATGGTCCTTATCTATTCAAACCGCCAAACAAGTTGATTCAATTTCGAGGAAACAACACTGGACATGCTGCTTGGTCGATTCACTTGCCATTGTGGATGGCAGCACGCCGTTTTTGGTTGATTTTGGCCAACTTCAGCAAGGACACTCAGTTGTACAATGATGGCAAGGTTCAATAGAAGACTACATACCCTTATTCTTTTAATGGTCAAAAAAGACATCTTAATTTTGTGCACTTTGACCTCATGACCGCCGACACCATTAAGAATGTCCCAACCTTCATGAGGGCACAGTTGATTGTCAGAGCTATTTGGGAACAGACAGCTCTCGGGTGAAGTGCATCATTGATGTATCTGATCAGGACATGAACTATGATGAGCCCTGGCCGTCTGTGAGAAGGGACAACTTCAAAAGTTGGGATCTTAACAGTGGCAGCGGCAACCTCAGCAAGCAGAGTCGGTTATGCTCCCATGCAACGGCATGACCTTGTCGAACACTCAGGGCCGGATACCGTTCCAACTGCAGGCACACAGACAGGCTTTGAGACCTCGAGACATCAAGAAATGGTTTTTGCTTCTGCTAAAGGTGGGGCAAAGCTGAAGAGTGTTAGCCTCAGAAAGGGCCCGAAGTACAATGGGTGCTGCAAGAGAACCACTGTCTTCGGTGCTCGTGGCAAGATGTGTGTGCCAGGCATGCAAGGACAGTGGGTTATCTGACATGAGATCCTCTTCAAACATCCGCTCAATGCATGACTGATGATGGAAAATGTCACTGGCGTCAAAATGCTTTTGAGAAACGCAAGACAAGGCACCCAAGGACACAGACAGAACCTGCTTTTCCCGCATGCCGTGGGTTCAAATCCCAGGGCCCTTGAGCCTCGCGAAGAGGAGAAAAGCCGCACTCCGCCTGCCATTTCCGCCGGCCAGGGGGCTCCGGGCGCATAAAGTTTGTGGAAGCGGGGGACGCCCCGGCTTGTTCTACACGACCTCGAGCTCTTCGTCTTTGACACCAAAGAGGGGACTAGCGCCCGGCAGTGGCCTTTGGGCTGACGCAAATTCTTCGACCTTGCAGGTTTCTTTACCCAGTTTGCACTGGACTTCAAAGTGTTTGAGCACATGAGCAACCGACCTCAGAGGACATGGCGTGGAGGAGTTGGGGCTACGACCTCAAATTCACCTTCGGCACCGCCGACTCCAACTGGGGGCAGTTCTCCAGTAAGGCCTCCACCGGTTCTTTCTCCTAGTGCTCAACGACCCCGTGCAGTACCGCACGCACCCGATCAGGACAGCCTAGAAATACAAGATCCTTGGGCAGCTGCTTCACGGCCAATGGCCAACCTTGCAGGGCCTCCAATGCCGAGTACACCACATGCTCGGGACTCAGGTACCAGCTCAGGAAAGAAGTTTGTTGATCGCTTGGACCCTGCACCTTCTTGGGATGGACAACAACCAGAGAAGCAGTTCAAAGAATACCATCACAACTTGCTGCTATGGCTTGTGGAAGCAGAAGCCAGGCTTCCACACAACCTGATCGGCAAACGGATCATCGACAGCATCCCCATTGGTAGCAAACTTGGCGCCATGTTGGCGCACCTGTCGGTTGATGAGATCACTGCAGAAAATGGCCATAAGCAGATCCTTCGATTGATTGAAGATGCCCACGATTACTTGAAGGATCAACGCGTGGAACAGGCTTTCGACGAGGCCATCTTCCGTGGGCGCCGCGAGCGTGACACTAGGCTCACTGCCTTCCTGACCGGCAAGAAGGCAGCTTTTGCTGAGCTTCGCAAGCAAGGGCTCGATTTGCTTGCAAGCCCCCCCAGGTCGACATCTCCTGGGCCACCTGATTTTGAGGCAAGGAGCATTCTCCCAAGATCAGAGGCAGCGGCTGAAAGTGGTGACCAATGGATCGATTGACTTCCGTGACATTGAGTCGGCGATCCAAAAGGTCTTTGGTGACAAACTGGATGAGTCAGTATATCATGAATATCATCCAGGAACCCCTCGCCGATGGAGGAGCAACACCTTCTATGGCGACGATGGGGACTATGACCTTGAGGATGACCTCATTGACGATGAGGGCAATTGCACCTGTGCCTGTGACTGGCCAGAAGATGAGATGTTCGAAGACCTGATATGCCTCAGCGACAACCATGAGGCACATTTGATCTTTGCTCAAGAGCTACCCGGTGTGATGGAAGAGTCAGAGGCCTTAGAAGTCCTGGGCCACCAGTTGGAAGATGTGTTCTACGAGACCCAGCACCGGTTCAGCTACAAGAACAAAGGAAAAGGAAAGAAGGCCAAAGGAAAAGGCCATCGAACCTTTGCCAGTGGACCACCTGGTCATGAAAAAGGCGGCGGCTATCTTGAACATCGTCGCCGACTACAAGAAGCTCGCAATGGCCGCGGGTATGACAGACCCTGGCAGCAAAGATATAGATCTCGCCTTTCCATCAACGAGCTGAAAGCCAAGACTAGATGCCACCAGTGCAAGCAGTTGGGACACTGGAGCCAAGAATGTCCACATCGTGGCAAAGCACCATCCTCTCCAGCTCGTAGTGCATCGAGTGCAGCTTCAACAACTGGAGCGATGACCACTGAATTTTTCACTCAACCGCCGAAGGCGGCGGGATTTGGACAGTTCATGACCACAACCTCGGACCCAGCAATGCTCGAGCAATACACGTGTGCGCAATTTTCCGGCTTGTCACCATGCCCACACGGCGTCCGCACTCGTGGAAAAAAAGTTTGGTCTACAAGTTCAATGGTCAAAGGAGTCCGGAGGCTCCGTGCGAGGCATTTGTGGACAAGAAGAGGAAACCTATATAGCCTATGTGCCAGTCGGCCTCGCAGGAAAATCAGGAGTCCTCAGGGTCCAGATTGTGCCGGGTGACATTCCGTTTCTTTTGCCAGCGTATTTTCTTTCTGAACTTGGAGCTGTTATCGACATGGCCCATTGCACCATCATGTACATGTCCATCGGGATGAAACAGGTCATGAAGAGGTTGAGCACCGGACACGTCGCGGTCTCGATTGTTGAGTTTGGCACTGGATTCAATGCACGTTGATCACCCGCAGTACGGCCTGGTCAAGAGAACCCTTGCCGTGGGCAACGACCGATCCGCCTCATGCGCAGGGCCGTACAGAGCCAGCCATGGGGCCGGTGGCGACGCTTGTTGCTGCGGCTCTTTGTCTCCAGTTTCCTGCGGTCCACGCAGGAGCTCATGGAAGTCACCAGGATGCCACAGCTCAGAGATGCCCGCCGCTTACAGACGCGGCGCGAGAAGCTGGAGAAAGAGGCCCTTCGTTTGGCCGTCCAAGAGCAGCTGTTGATCAAAGAAGCTGCATCTTCGTCAACTCCAGCCCAGGGAGTTTTGACTACAGCTCGAGACGAGGACAGGCTGCGACCAAGGGCATGTGTGATGGGCTCGGGCAAGTACATGGGGCCGGTGGCGACGCTTGTTGCTGCGGCTCTTGGTCTCCAGTTTCCTGCAGTCCACGCAGGAGCTCATGGAAGTCACCAGGATGCCACAGCTCAGAGATGCCCGCCGCTTACAGACACGGCGCGAGAAGCTGGAGAAAGAGGCCCTTCGTTTGGCCGTCCAAGAGCAGCTGTTGATCAAAGAAGCTGCATCTTCGTCAACTCCAGCCCAGGGAGTTTTGACTACAGCTCGAGACGAGGACAGGCTGCGACCAAGGGCATGTGTGATGGGCTCGGGCAAGTACATGGGGCCGGTGGCGACGCTTGTTGCTGCGGCTCTTGGTCTCCAGTTTCCTGCAGTCCACGCAGGAGCTCATGGAAGTCACCAGGATGCCACAGCTCAGAGATGCCCGCCGCTTACAGACACGGCGCGAGAAGCTGGAGAAAGAGGCCCTTCGTTTGGCCGTCCAAGAGCAGCTGGTGATCAAAGAAGCTGCATCTTCGTCAACTCCAGCCCAGGGAGTTTTGACTACAGCTCGAGACGAGGATAGGGTGCGACCAAGGGCATGTGTGATGGGCTCGGGCAAGTACTTGATCCCATGCCTCGAGAAGAGCATTCACTGCTCACACCCGGAGACATCACACAGAGCGAACAAGTATGGCACCTGCCAGAAATGCTCGAATTGCCAACAGTGCCAGAGGATGCGACTGACTTCAGTGACAGAGCTACACTCCTGGAATCAGACCTTGGTCTTTCTTCCGGATCCCGTCTACGACGACAAGAAGAAGGGCAACAAAGCACCCAAGACTCAGGCAGCCTCAGCAGGAGCATCATCCAAAAGCAGTCCCAAGAGCACGGCTTACAAGAGCAAAGCCGGACCCGCACCTGTCATCACCATCACTGACGGCTGGTGAAATGCCTAGTGGTTCTGATGTGGTTCTTGTGCCACCTTTCTTGCTTTGCTGGTGTTGTTCTGTTCATCCTTGTCCAGGTCAATGATAATCTCCGGTTGCTTCTGTTGTACTTCTTGCCGTGCAGTGGACGATGCCGGTGTCTTAGGCGCGGGTGCTGGTGTGCCTGGTACTTGTCCTTCAGGGGGTCCTCGAGGTATTTGAGGAACCCGTCGAAGGATGTCTGTTTGTGTTGCTGGAACTGGTGTTGGTGTCTGAGGCATCATGATCACCTCGTCCTCATCGGGTGGATCGCCTTCTTTTTCCACATCCACATAGTCCAACTTCTCGGCATGGAATCTGAGCTTCTCCTTGGCTCTCAGCAGCTCCAAGGGCACTACTTCTAGCCCTTGCTTTTCCAGGTTGCCCATGGGAAAGACTTGACTGCGGTTGCAGCGCCATAGTTCCCCTCGTCGGCTGACCCAGACACTATCGCCTTTCTGGAGGATCACGAAACACGGGCCAACTTTTGCTTGAAATCCTCTGCGGCCTTGCCTCCACACATAGACCGGATCTCCTTCTTGAAAGCAATGCTTCTCTCTTGCTCGGCGTGGGCGAGCTCGGACTGCTCTCTGAAGTCTTTCTTTGGAGTCCGTCATCATCAAGGCTTTCCGGGCTGCTTGTCTCAGCTCTTCCGCTTTTGCCCAGGCCGCGTCATTTGTTGCAGGGACGTCATACTCGGCCATGTTGGAGAGGCTGTCCATGTTGAGGGAAGGCTGTTTGCCTAGAACTCTTTGCGCCGGTGAGTACCCACTTCTGTTGGTCATGGTCTGGAGAGCCCATGACACTTCATGCAGCAATGTCTTGACTTCTTCGATGTCAGTCGGAGGTCTGAGTTCTCTGTTTTTGTAGTACACCTCCTTGAAAAGTCCACCTCGGCGTTCTGTGATGCCGTTTTGATATGGTGCATCTCTGTCGATCCATATTGGCATAATGCCATGTGACTCCAGTCCTTCAAAAAAGGCTCCCATGAACTCGAGGCCTTGGTCCAGGATGATGAAGGAAGGAGCACCAAACACTCGGAGCCAACTTGCAGTGAAAGCGTTCCAAACAAGTGCACTGCTTCTCTGTGTGGGGTGCACCAAAACAAAGGTGGAGTACAGGGTTCCCTGGCAGATCACGTTCAGGATCTCTTTGGCACATCCTTCACAGGCAAACTCTTGCAAGACGTACTGGATCACATCTGGTCTGGTGCCTGCTGCTTTGAGGAGACGTGCAAACTCTTTCACCGAAGGGTGGCCCAAATTGATGTGAGCCCGGAGCACCATAGACTTCTCTGATGTTGTCACCGTGCTGATCTCAGCAAAATGCCTCTGGAGATCTGGATGGTGGTATAGCACGATGACGATCTTGTAGTTGACTTCAAGCTTGACTGTTTTGCCACTGCGACCACGTTCTAGCTGAAGCCACTTGTTGTCCCACTTGTTCCTGGCCCATGTTCAACGCAAAGTGCGATGACCAGGTCCTTGGCGAGGGATTGTTGTGGTATTTGAAGACACCCACACTGCGCTATTGTGAAACTGTCGCCATTGGAAGTCGTGGCGCCCAAGTTCTTCTGCCCATTGTTCCATGTCACCACAGTCTGGTAGATGTTGAGGTCGGCCTTGTTAATCAAGCCGTCCACAATGGCCTGAACCAGTTTTGGTGGATATTGTTCAGCCAGCTTGGGTAGGCCGTTGACTAAATGTTGGTGTGGTTCGTCGCAGTGACATAGTCGTTGAAGGTTCACTGCAATGGCATCACACGATGTTGCGAAGAGCGTTGACTTCTTGTTGAGTCCTCAGTCCAAATCTGCATTGGTGGCCCTTTACCAGAATGATCTCGTCGTGGCTCAGGTAGTCCCGGACTGAAGGCAGGTTCCAGGATGTAGCTACATCTGGATGCTCGTGTAGTCCATGGTCTCCTCGTTGTAACTGGTCCTCGAGGCATGTCATGGAGAAGTTGACATGCGAGACTGCTTCATCCCATTCTTCTTCAAAATTCTCCCAGTTCTTCCTGAGGTTCTGGAAGGGTGAAAACTTCGTGCAAGGCGGTGATGGGACCAGCAGCTTAGGTCTTCTCTTTGCCAGCTCCTTTCTCACATGCTCTTTTGCCTTCACATCTTTGAGGTCGTAGCCGGTGCAGAGGTCGATGGAGAGCTCAGCACGAAGACCTCTCTTCTTTGCTTCTTCCACCACTCGCGGTGGACTGTAGATCTCGACAACGGAGTCGTTGGCGTTCGGGAGGCTGCCGTAGATTTCTGCAATGTCATCGGCAGTTTCCTCTTCTGCCCAGAGGTTCCAGTGCACCGTCTGGTCTCCAAGCAACTTGTCCAGGCCTTGGTTGATCTCGGCCTTCATAGGTTTGGTCAAGGTCAGCTCCGTGTCGCGCTCGGCAGTGAGTATGTAATCGAGGAAGTCAGGCATGAACTCATAGAGGACCAAGTAGGGGACGCTTCCGCCAAGAAGGTAGTTGTCACCTGGCACCGTGGAAACACTGACTGCGTTCCACACTTCACCGTCATGAGTGCAAACCACTCTCCGGCTAATAGTGGGCCATGTTGAAACCGGTGCAACTCCCTTCACACAATCACCACATCCGGTGGCACATAGGTTGACGCCACGTCCACCTCCAGGGTCTCGATGAGGTCCATGAAGCCTTCTGGTTGTAGGTCTCGTCCTCGAAGGCTAGCCAACCAGCCGCTCAGTTCTGAAGGTTTCTTCTTGTATGCAAGGTCCATCTCGAACAGGAATGCCTGTTGGCTGCATGGCTCGTAGGTGCATTGCATCTCTGTGTTCTCCGGGTTGAGGTCGTTGTTGATCATCAACATTTCCTGTCGATTGCACCTGAAGCAGAGATAGGTGCCATTTGCTGATTGGACTTGATTCTCCACCATGCTCCAATCACTTCCAAAGGAGCTTGTCCGTCGGCATGTGACGGTGCAAAGTTCTCGGTGCCCATGTTCAGCCAAGCGATACCGGGCCTCCAACTCAAAAGATCCAATGTGGAGTGACGTCATCAGACGCATCACCCTTGACCTCGACACCGACAAGGTCATCCGTGATGAAGCAATCCAGCCTGGCATGACAGTGCACCAGATTCACCAGAAATTGCCAGCCAATGTCCAAAGCATTGAGGCCACATTCATTTACCAGCCCAAGCCAGACACCCAGATCCAGGCGAACCATTCACAGGTGAGCAAGCACCACCAGCATCCAAGCCAAGGAAAAGATCAGCCACCAGAAGAAGATGCAAGACTGGTGGACCTCGGGATGAAAAGATCCCTTGAAGATCCCATGCCAAGTGAGCGAACCGCTCACAAAAGCCGAGTCTTCGGTGTGTGGCGAGCTGATACCAAAAATGAATGGGGCAACAAGAGCCTCTACCCGGTCATTGCCAACAGCCGGGATGTCAATGCCTTCCAGATGCTGGAAAAGAAAGACTGCTACTATGCCCTCAAGACGGCAGAAGATAAATTCCCTCTGCACTACCTCACCAAACAGGGCAAAGAGTTGAATGAAAGAAGCCTCACCGAAGTAGAAAAGAAGCTGTTCCGTGAAGCCAAGCTCCTGGAAATCAGCAACCTGGTCAACTCAGGTGCCATTGAGCTGATCACTGATCCAATAAATTTGAAGGAGATCCGGAACAGATTCAAGCATCGCATTATACCTAGCCGGTTCCTCATCACCAAGAAAACCGGAGAAATTGGCGAAGGCTGGAAGGCCAAAGCAAGATGGATTCTCTGGGCCATCGCGATCCAGACAGCCTCCAGCTCGAGCGATTTGCTCCAACAGCATCCACCACAACAGTGATGCTGGTGCCCCAGATCATTGCCAGCCACCAATACCACCTGATCGTGATGGATGTGTCCAGTGCCTTTGGCCAAAGTGACCAGCAAGAGCGAAAACAAGGACCGCTCTATGCCAGCATGCCACCAACTGGCATTCCAGATGTCGACCAGGCAGCCTTGATCCACGTGAGGACGGCAGTCTATGGCTTGGTCAACGCTCCAGCTGTGTGGCGAAAGACGGTGAGGCGCCTCCTCCTGGCCTTACAGTACAAAGAGAGCGTGTTTGATTCCTGCCTATACTACTTGCCAGCCATCCAAGAGGAAAAGTCTGGTCCAGACGACTTCATGGTCGCAGGGGTGGTACTCCTTGATGTCGATGACTTCTGTCAAGGAGGAAATCAACGCCACCAAGACCTGATGGCAACACTTCGCACCCAGCTCAAGTTCGGCAAGTGGAAAGACCTGTATGAAGGGTCAGCAGAATACATTGGCAGGACGCTCACCCAGACCAAGACCTTCGAGATCCAGGTGAGCATGAAAAGATACATTGAAGAAAAGCTCAAGCCAGTCACCTTGCCCAAAGACCGCCTCAAGGACAAGTCCTCAAAGCTCAACGAGCAGGAGATCACCTGGCTCAGAGGCATGGACGGATCCCTTTTATGGATCGGAAAAGAAGCACGCCCTGACGTGGGCGCAGCATGTGCAATGGCCATGGCTTGGTCATCAAGCGGGCCGACGGTGGAGAACATCCTCATGGCCAACAAGACGGTGGCTGAGCTCAAGCAGACGAAGGAAGCCTTCCTGAGGATCCTGCCGATCCCAACCAAGGCAGGAATTTGGGTGACAGTGGCTGACGCCAGCATGGCGAACGTAGAGAACAAGTTTCAAGGAGGATTCCTGCTGGCATATGCCTGCAAGTCCATTTTGGACGGTGGCTTGGCCGACTTCAGCATCAACAGCTGGCGCTCCCACAAGCTTCGAAGGGTGGTGAAGGCTATCCTAGGGTCAGAAGCACTGGCCATGGACGACGCCCTAGCAGAAGCAGAGTGGCTCCAAGCTCTATGGCATGAGCTGTTGGATGAGAGCAGCAACGTGCTGGACGGTTCAAGGCTGGGCAACAGCGAGACCTTGATGGTGGTCAGGCTTCCAGAAGACGAGCCTGAAGATGTGGCCAGCATCCGGATCGTCGACCGAATGACTGGAGCACATGTGACCGATGCCAAAGCTTTGTACGACCTTCTTAGCAGAAGGAGTGGAAATGCCGGCCAAGATCGCCGAGCACAGAAAGATGTTTCTGTGATCTGCGTCTCGGCCCGTGCATTGAAGTGCACGACATTTTGGGTGCCGGGATCGCAGATGATCGCAGACGCATTGACCAAGAGGTCGGGCAATAGTGCTCTACTTCGCAAGGTCATGGCCAACGCAAAGTATGGCCTTACACGGTCTGCCTGTGTCCTAGAAATGCCCCCTGAAGGATGAGAAACGCAAGACAAGGCACCCCAGGACACAGACAGAACCTGCTTTTCCCGCATGCCGTGGGTTCAAATCCCAGGGCCCTTGAGCCTCGCGAAGAGGAGAAAAGCCGCACTCCGCCTGCCATTTCTTAGCTTGCAAGGTGTCGGCAAATCAAAGCAGGAAAACGTGAGGGGAGAGTGCTTTTGTCACTGGAAGGTGTTGAAGTTCATGAAGTGCATCAATCTTGGGCTTGGGATAATGGTGCACCATGCAAATCAAACATCTGAGTCCGCCTGAAGGAATGCTTAGGACACAAAAAACGAATGCGCTTGTACCAATAAAGGGAACACTCTTTGCCAGAAAAGCAACTAATCTTTTTTTCGGTTTTGTCGGCTTTGGCGTCTGATGGCTTGATGAATCTTTTCGAAACAAATCACGTAAGACCAACCTAAAACAAGGCCTACAAAGAGACATGAAACTACTTGCGATGTTTTAGTGACAGGCCATGGCTGTACCCTGCGGACATGTTTACCACCATGTCCCACACCGAGCAGGTGAAGCTGCTGGGCTGCAGGACCTGACTTGGTCAAGGCAGTTTTGTTGTGGCGTTCCTGTTTGACAAAAAGTCCAAGGCAGGTGGTGAATGCCTACATCCTCAAAAAGCGCCGAGCTGTGTTGTGAAGATGTGCACCATCTGTGCCTTTTTTCAGATTGAATTCGGATGTGCCGTATAAGTTCGAGCAGCAGACCAGTGGCCGCACACTGAGACCACTCCATGCTTGACATCCTTGACATCACCGGCGTTCCGAATAACGAAAGTATGCATGAAGATATATTTCAATTCCCTCCGTAAACACTTCACTTTGGTGTTTGAGGTTGAACCCCTCGACTGGATGGTTCATTGCTCGTTGAGCTTGGGCGCGGCTGGGAGGGGCAACCTCCGACTTTGCAAAGCTTTTCAAAATTAAAAAAAGATTGCTTGTTGCCAGCAGAGCGGATGAGGAAATGTGTCAAGTGACGCCTGTGTTACATTCCATCTTCAGGTCAAAGACTCTGTGGTGGCTCGGATGATCCTTGGAGTTCGCAATGGCATTTTGCACCACATGAAGCAGAAGGCAGCTCTTGAAGCGCGTCTTTCGTTGCTGTGGTTCCTTACAATTTGTATAGGTCACGGAGGCTTTGCAAGAGCTTTGGGGCGTCCGCATTGACTTTCGCATTTGGGTCAAGTCTGAGACCCAATACTTGTTGCTAAGCCAGCTTGACATCCGACACATGTTTTTTTTCTTGCTGGTTCTATTGCAAACATCTCATGGCCAAGGCCATTGAAGCAAAGACTAAGCAAAAGTGACCTGGCAAAGATCGGTTACGGTTCGTCTGACACTGCTAAGGTGCGAAAACGACGCCTTGAAAACAAGATACATGAAGGATACACAACTTGTCCAAGAAATCTTTCTTACCTTGCCTTCTCCAGGCTGGCAGCATGCCCAAGCAAGACCAAGGGTCGGAATTGGAGGAGCGGTGAGGATTGGAAATGTTATTGTAAATGTTTTTAATGCCTAAATATGGTGCAAATTTCCCTAAGTTGTTTTGGGGTGAGGGTTTTAATTTGTTTAAGTGTTTCCACAGTCAGTGTGTTTTGTGGTAACTCCTTAGTAGAAATTCTACTTTTGTATCTTGGGTTGACAATCGATTGATATATTTGTTTCTTTTTTAGTGTGGGTTGGTGTGTTTGCTTTTTAGTTCCTCTTTAATGATAAGTCTATTGTAGTTATTTCTTAATTTGGTTTTGTGTTAATATTGTTATGTATTCTTCTAATTTGGCTTGATAAATCAATTTTCTGACAATTCTATAATAAAAATGC
>CAXIVM010001777.1:0-34172 GCA_964035705.1 Porites rus | reverse complement strand
AGATCGAGTGGTCAAGGCTGTTCGGCGTTTCACGAGCAGTGCCAGTGTTCGTGAAGATGTGCTCCGTGTTGAACACGATCCGTGACTCCAGTCCGGATTCTCAAAGCCTAGGTTTGATCTGAAAACCCCTCCAAAGGATTCGGGTCCAGGGTGGTGTCTGCTCTGAGTTGGCCAATTTTGATCATGATCTTCAAAGGCCCAGCTGAAATCCGACATCTTCTGCTTCACTCTATCTTACGACTTGCACTCCCTCGGGCCACGAGTGTCGTATTCCAAACCTCCCACAGATTATAAAACATTCAAAATTCCAACGATCCGTTGGCTTAGAAGCAATGAAGGCTCCAATTGGTTCAAAAAGTGATGGAGGCACTCATATAATTTCCGCTAATGTAAGACTGTTGATTAATGCAACCCCTCTACCAGTCTGTTTTTGGCGTTTTGATATGCAAATCCAGTCCTGTTGGATTCCTAACTGTTGATTAAACGAAAGCAAAGATGTCCTTCTCCTTCCCTAGGGATCCAAGTACCTTCTCAGGTACGGTGATTGGAGGCACTGTTATGTAGGTGCCAGGAGGGTCCCAAGTACCTTCTGAGAAGGTACTTGGATCCCTAGGGCTTCAGTCTTTTCAGGATGTCTCCGTCCGCAGCCACCCATTCACAAGCGCAGCACGTCCCAGGTGTCCTTTGGGAGTCATTCATCTCTTCACCTGTTCAACAGGCTCCAGGCAACATCTTTGGGTGAAAACGGTCTACCAACATCTTGGGTTTGGAAACATCTTGATGCGGCGCATCACGGGTCTGGAGCAAAGGCCGCGACCCCCATCCTTCTGGCGGCCATTTCCCAGAGAATTCATTGCATCAGCAAAACCCGCCAAAAATACTTCCTAGCGATCTGCAAAAACATCGCATGAGTGCACTACTGACTATATATCCAAACATGTCTGGATCATCCAAAGCATATGAAACATGACACATGAAAACGTGTGCTTTCATCATCTATTCACCCACAATGCATAGAAGCTTGCCTGGTGAATGAGCACATTTGATCTTTTGTTTGGTGTCGAAACACATGCTACCCGAAGCTTGCAAGAATTCCTTTGGCTAACTTCGATGATCGTGCATCTCTTGGATTTGCTGTCGCACTCAGAAGAGGATTCACCCTTCAGATCCTTTAGGACAACAAACAACTTCCCAAAACCAGGATTTCCAAGCACAATCCTGTCACTTCCTTTTGAATTGACTCAAAGAGACTTGAATTCAATCCTAGTCACTTCTGGGAAACTCAAAGAAATCCACTCCGGCGGCCTTCGACGCTCGTGCGGTGCCATGCGGTGCCACCCTGCCTCCTCCACCTGCTTCCGCGCCTAGCGACGGCCGGCGCACCCGCGCCAAAAGAAGCCCAACCAGGCGACCAGCTAGAAGACTCAGAGGGGTCAGGGGGATGCTGGAGGGAGTCCAAAAAAGACGTGTATAGTGTGAGTTCCCTGAGAGTTCAGTTCAGTCATAATTCGTTTGGCCCAGTGACCGTCGTACACGCGGTCAAAAGTCTTAGTGAAATCTAGGTGGTGTAGTTCCCCTAGGCCTCCAGTCGTACCTTCTGAGAAGGTGGGACTGGGGTGGGTGCCAGGAGGGTCCAGTCATACATTCTGAGGAGGTACTTGGAGGTGTAGGGTTCATGAGTCAAAAAGGAAAGTTCGACCGACTTTGAAAGGGGCCTAAGGGCATCGCTACGATGCCCCGGAAGGAAGCTACGATGCCCGGGCCGCTCCTGGCACGAGTTACGAACAAGAAGCTGCGAACGTAACAAGGGCATTTCTAGAAGCGTTAACAAGAAGCTACCAGCAGTCACAAAGGGTGCTTAATGGAGGGTTAGGGGTGCCTGTTATCCACTCACTTAGGGACTAACACTGAACACCACCCCTTTGTGACTCCTGGTAGTAGGTCTTTTCAGCTACTGGCTGTGTCACGAAGGGGTTTTCCGGAAGTCGCCGGTGAACGGAGATGATTTCTGTCAGTGCCTTCCTGATCCCTTTCACCATCCCATAAAGCAAACAAAAACACAAAGGGGCCTCACCTCCCCTTCATTTTAGTTGGATGCGTTGTTATTGCTTTTTGGTTACTCGGGATTCCTTCTCCCATCTTGAGAGGAGAGGTCGAAGTTTCATGCGATCCTTCCTGAAGCTCATTTCAGCGTTCGGGTGGCCTCCCAAACATTCCTTGCCACTTGCCACTGGATGTTTCAATTTGTTTTCCGATCTTGTTGGGGCTATGGTTCGGGGCGGATCACCGCACCTCGAGACTGCCGCACCGCGGGACAGTCAGACTGCACTGATATATGTTGTTTGAGTAATAGACGTGTGACAAATCACAGAAAGCCTATAAATTAGACTCGCGATATACTGATATACCCCCAAATATGAAATTATATATAACTTGTTTCATGTGGTCCTTTCACAGCTTCACCTTCCGTCGCTGTCACGCACACTGTCACGCAGCACGTGCACACCACGTGCAAGCGAAACGCGCGAAACTCGCTCCAAAAGGTGTTTGTGCCTGACCACCGTGCCAGGCCGTGCCACCAACTCATCTAAATTGTAGACTCTTGAATAAAATCCGGCATGGATTTGCAAAACCTCTTCATCATATGAATGGTTGGTCTTATTATTTTGAATCAAGAATCTACCTTGTCATACCTTGTCTGCACATTCTACTATACTTGATCATCTACTTGGATCCGGCACCTTGAGAACAGCCCTCGCCCAGCTGAACGCCTGCAAAAGCCGCTCTTCCCGATGGTCTTCGTTCAGCTCCGCTTCTGCCAGCTCGCCACAGCCTGAGCCCAGCCGCCCGAACGAGCGATGGTCTCCAACCAACGATGGCCCCACCCTAGTAGCAATGGCCTTCACCCTAGGTGCGGAGCTTTGGGGATCGCAAAGCGTTTACATCGTCCAGATGCTTTTGAAAAACCGAAGAAACCCAGCTGGTGAGAAGACCAGCCTGGAAAACGGGCTGGATTGGCTGTCCAGCCTGGACCACAATTAAAGAATATGCCCGAGGTTTGGGGGGCTGTGGATCCCATGGGGAACATCAACACAATCACCTTCAGCCTTTAGCAAAACCATAAAGGCCCGGAAATGTCTGTAATAGGCCCTTGTATCCTTTGCCGAAGGACCTGTTCGCTGCGTGACGCGGGGTCACGCATGGCACCTGGGATGGACTAAAGCCCTCCGAGGTCCGTCTCATGACCACCCAAGCGCATATTGTTTTCGGGTGCACGCACAACAGCTGGCCCCCATTGGCCAAGGCTGATATAAAGGCTTGCAAACATTTCTCATGCAGGGCACATCAGGGCCTAGAGTCACTAGACACGCATTTGGCTCATGTGCACTTCTATTCTGTAAACACTCAGGCCCTATAAACAGCTACACACGGTCACGTAGCACCAAACAAAATCGCTGGGTCACACGCTTCGCCCAGGCCAGCTGGCTCACAGCACGTTGGTCAATGGTTTGGTCCGCAGGGTCAGGCAGTAGTCCTCGAGGAAGGGAAAAGCAGAGGAGCAATACTCATCAGCAAACTTTGACATATCCTAGCTTGGAATACCAATGCTGCAAGTGTTTCTTCTCACTGAGAGCATTCAAATAGATGGAGGTGAAGCCTCGAAAGGCGGCCCATTCTTCACAGCAGCGCATAAGCTCGGAGGCGATGCCACGACCACGCAAAGATGGTTCCACCGTCAAATAGGCAATTCGAGCCACCTCTTCATTCGAGACATCCCGAAAGGGGACCTGAAAGCTTGCCCACGAGCACTGCGACGAAGGCCACCATTTCACCAGCTTCGTTCTTCACCACCAAAAGTGTGTTCTTCTTCCCGTTCTCCTGAAATTGCTTGGAAAAGATTGGAAGAGGTGTTGCTGTCTCAGGGCAATCTCCGTCCTGGGGGATCAAACAGCTCTCGTGCGGCAAGGGAAGCCACGTCCGTGAGAAACTCCTCCGTCACCGACTCCTTCTCAACCCAAACAGGCGTCAACTTCATCTGGCTGAGCGCCATGAGGGCCATGAGGCGTTGTTGCTTTGAACTGTGAGGCTAGCTAGGCCGCTAGGCTGGCCTCGTCCCTGAAACTGAGATTGAGCCAAGATTCGCATTCGCTGGACCACTTCATTTGCACACAAGTTGGGACACGAAAGAACCGCTTGAACAGGACGGCGCCGGCGCCCACCCCAAAAAACCAACATGATCCAGTATGAAAAAGCCGGCACGCCCCACGAGAGCTGCGCTTGACGTGTGGCGTCAGGTCCCGACAGCTGCCGCGTCTGAGCTGGCCGGACGGCGCACACGGCGCTGTTGCTCCAGCTCTGAAGAATTCGATGCCTAGAAGCCACAGAAACACGGTGAAGAAGGAGACTACTATAGGATGAGCCTGCTGAAATTAGATGATTCTTTGTTTTCTTTACACTTCATGCGATCTGGTTTCCATGCCTGCATGTGATTGGTGTCGAAGCCCGATCTGAGTTGGTTCCAGAAAATACTATCCGGTATACTATACTATAGGATACTATAAGGTCTCATAGATGGCCACTTCGGAATATGACCGACGTCTGCGTCGGAGCCGTACGTCCGCCGGAAAAAGGGTCCAAGACGTCCAACACGAGGAGCGGTTCTTTGGGTGACCCCCTTGGAATCTCTGTCTGTGGCCTCTAATACCCTACACCTCCAAGTACCTCCTCAGAAGGTATTTGGACCCTCCTGGCACCCACCCCAGTCCCACCTTCTCAGAAG
This sequence comes from Porites rus, assembly GCA_964035705.1. Taxonomy (NCBI): domain Eukaryota; kingdom Metazoa; phylum Cnidaria; class Anthozoa; order Scleractinia; family Poritidae; genus Porites; species Porites rus. The sequence continues at coordinate 29,392 of CAXIVM010001777.1, read as the reverse complement.
GTACTTGGCCTAGGGAGAGGCCTATAGGGATAAGGAAGTATACGTGACCCCGGTAGGACGTACTATAGAGGTTGTTCGAGGTTGTTCAATTCAACCGGGGCAGTTGAGGAATCACGAGTCTGCACTAGACATGGTTTTCCCCAGAACACAACGACAGCTTCTTGCGGAGTGTGCCACAGCGGGCAGTCAGCATGTGTTGGCCTGTTGGTTAGCAGGTTTTGAAAAGGAGCAGGTTGCTCGACTCCACACCCGCTCTGAAGATGACCCATGACCAAGGGACCAAGACTCCTCACAACCCCGACTCACCAACCAGCCCGGCGCAACGTCTGGTGAGTCAGTGGTAGCTGTGCCCCGCAATGGTTCTGTAAGCTTTGCAACCTTTGTTGCCACATGCCCGAGGGATCCAAGTACCTATAGTCAAAAGGTGATTGGAAACACTAGATGCCAGGAGGGTCCAGAAACTCACGGAAATGTACCGAACCTGAGGTTGGGTACGACTGGATGCCGTTGCAACAAATGGACGAAGCATCCTTTGACGGTCCTTTTGAGGGTGCTTCGTGTCCTTCACTGCGCTTGGCCGATTGCGGGTTCCCGATTTGCAGTCCTTCGCCGGAATGTAGTGGTCTCTTGGAGGAGAATATAGGATTACAATAGCCTGGTTCTTCAAAGTGACCGAACTTGATAACCTGGTTTGAGGTCACAAACAAGCCTCCTATACGGGTCACTTAGGAACCTTCAAAAGGTCACTTTGAAGAAGCTGGAGGTTAACATTATTGTTTTCCATGTCAATGTCATCTTCCAGCCTTAATAGACATGTCGATGACCTGTGAAAAATACCTCAGACATGTCTTGACATGGCTGTGAGTCAATACTCCCCCACCAAACATGGTCGCTTGCGCTTTCCCGAAAGGCTGGATCTTCCAAGACAGCGCCATATTTCTGCAGCTGGCTTTTTAGATGACAAGACAAGGCAAACATGTTGCACAGTTGGAAGATTTAGGGTCTCTTGATTTCTTGCTGGTCAGATAGGGGGCCTTATGCAAGATACTTCCATATACTGCAAGATACTTCCGGCCGAGAGAACACCTTCGGCTTTTCGGAACAATGGCTGTAACAATGTACTGATCCATTTCCTCCCTTTGGGGACCTCACCGTCGCCTCACCAACGCGACCCGCTGATCGGCGTCACGGCCTTCGATCGACTGCGACTCCGCCTGCCGCGGCAGGCGGAAAGCGCGGCTGTCTGGTCAAAGCGGGTCCAACAGTGGTCAAATCAGGTGAAATGGTATAGTCAACTATTGTAAAGTAGATTTCGTTCTATTCAGGTCTCATAACATTAGATCTGGGTGCCACACTCCATAGTTGGCTGCAATTAAGTTCGCTTGCTTTGCCGATCTCTGTAGCTATTTTGCTCCATAGTTTCCATGTGAGTCCGTGATCTCCATCTTCCAGGCAGTGGCTTCCCAGCCCCTAGTCAGTATGTAGAGCATACCTCCCGTGCCAGGGACCCTGGCATGCCGGACCTCTGCTTGGGCTACCTCTATGTCCACGCTGGGAGGACTAACATCCATCATGTCATCAGGATCAATGATCAGTCACTAAAAATTTAATGGCGGTTCTAAGCCCCAACAGGGCAAGCGGGGCAGTGCACAACAAGTTGCAATAACTCACTCAATAACTCTTGCTATTTTGTGCGGATGGTTGGTTTCTTGGGTGCGGTGAGGAACTTCAGTGATTGAAATTCTCTACAGGCTGGCAGGGGCTGTCATTGCTTTGGGGACAAATGATTGGCCATCAGTCATCAGAAGATGGAAGGAAACGTGGCATTTGTAAACCTTATCGGGCCTGTGGGTTGGTTCATGTGAGCGATCCATTATGATCCATTGATTGTCAGGTCCTGCGTGGCTTTCCTGGTGGGATCATTTTCTTTGAAGGCGCTTGTTGACCTTATGTGTCTTCTCATGTCTTCTCATTTCAATCTATTATATAATCTAGCATCCACAAGGTCATGACCCATGGCTGTCAAGGTAATATGTTATGACAAAAGGACCATGAACGACACCGTGTTTCCTGGTCCTTTCATGTCCTTTCAAAGCACTCCCTGCAACAGGCTCGACGATCTACAGCATTTGGAGGGTGTTGGAGCTGAGATTCTGCACTTCAGTCGGCTCTTTCACGTCTGATTCAGACTCCAGTGATTGCAGTTGATGTTTACTTCGCAGCTGGCCCCAACCAAATACTTCAGCCAGTCAAGACAAGTTACCAGTAGACAGCCAACGCATAATCCATGATCACCCATGAGCCCTTTGTTTAATTCAATTTATTAAACGTTCGAGACATCATCCCGCCATACCCCGCCATGGTGTGAAGTTCTTGTTGATGAGCTAATGGTGATCGACAGGAGAACGCCACTCATCTTCAATCAATTAAACTAAGCTAGATTGTTCTCGCCCTGTTCTGCCAGACTACTTCCAGAGTTGCGCTTTGCATTCAGGTTTTTCAGATCCTTGGCTGGGCCAGCGAAAAGAGCTCAACATCGTCCAGAGGCACACCTGGTCAGGCATGAGTGCTCACCAGACAAAGACAAGTTTTCTCGCAGGCATTTCTTTCGGTCTTTGTCAGACTCACTGGAGCCTGTGCCAATCCGGAAAGTGGAGTTTACACAGGAGGCGTTGTTGGAGTTCCAGGCAGCTGAATGCATGGCTTGTCAGGGGAAGGACATGCCTAGCACGTTGTCCCAAAGGAAGCGGCCAAATTATGATAATTCCAGACGGCTGTTTCTGAAGAAGCAGATTGACCGTGTCTCGTAACCCAGCTTTGGTATAGCAGCAATGGAATCACTTCAGGGTCTGAACCTTTTTTTGTCCATTGTTTGGGCTACACGCAACCCTGATTTTTGCTGAAGGCATGCTAGCAAGGGGGCTAGCCGAGATCGTGTCCTACGCTTGGCAGGCTTGTCAGCCTGCAGGTGCTGCCGGAAGTCTTGCTACAGGAAATTTATAGATTTGGTAGATGACTTGCTACGATTTCTGTCCATCTTTTGGAGCTTTGCTACGGCTGTTCAAGACAGATTTGTCAGGGGGCCCAATGTCCAGATTCCATGCTGATGTGTGACTGTTCTTTCTTTTGGTGAGGGTTTGAGGTCAATGTAATTTGTTCTGAGGTCCGTCAAATTGTCGGAGGGCCATGCAAAGACAGGAAGAAGTGGTTCCTCCTTCGGAGGCCTGTATCTCCCAAGTGCTGTGTAGCCCTACTTGGGCTAGGAAATCAAAGGCTTCAGCGGATTTGCGAGGGACGTTTCGATCGGCGGTGCACTCCATGGGCTGCAACTCATCCAAGAGTCTTGAGTATGTGACAATTTTATTGTCAATCATCGTGCATTCTTTCATGTTTCTGTAGCTCCAGGTAAAGAAAAGGTCTGCTGTAAAGACCAGGGCTATCAACATGTTCTTATTGGAGCAATACACCAAAGCGGCCGGCATGATGCCAACAAAGTTACACAGCTACAAAACCAGCTACACACTGTGATGTGTTTTTAATTGCAAACTCCCACACCATTGTTTGTCTGTTAGGTTCCAACGGGCTGCGCGATCTCATTCCAAAAGGCATGAGAAACTAACTGTCATCTTCGAAGAAGATGATGGCCAGAACCATCAGGAAGAGTTTAGCGGTTTCTTGACTGAGGGTGATAGAAGTGAGTTTGCCTATAGTGAGCCGGATTTGCTCACTGAGTCTCTGACAGGTTCTGAAGATGGCATGTTCGAGGATGACGCTGCACTCATCATTGCAGAGGACAGTCTGGAGACAGATGCAGAGATAAAATTACACATTTTAGGAGTCAACTCCTACTACTCGCAGTTTCTTGGTCGCACCTGGGGATTTGACAGAGTGTGGACCTGCACTTTGCTGCATTTAGACGATCGGAACGCTCAGTCAGGATGGTTGAGACCAATTTCGGTTCGGCCATTTCAAGCCTTCCAACCCGTTGGCTATCACCTGGCTGCATCAAAATGATTTACCTTCAGATGGGGAGAGATGACATATCGTCATTCAGTTGCAATACAACTGGCCAGTTCTTCAGCTCTTCCGGATTAACTCTTTTGGGTTCTGTGATTTGTTTGTCATCAGGTATTGTCATTTCTGGAGGCAATTCCGTCGGTGGGAGAACACGATTCGATTTTTACCCGCTTCCAGTCATGCTGCCTGCGACTTTTGCTGCGAGTGCAAAGATGAGTTCAAAAACAAACGTGTGACTCAGCAACCAAACTTAGCTGACAAAGCCTGTTCTCAGTCATTGGAAGCAACGCTATTGGGGGTGAGCCCTACCAATCCGACCTCGAGGATGTGCAGTCCAAGTACAATGCAGCCAGATCATATGCTGATCATATCAACGCTGTGAAGAAAGATCGAGAACTTGAAGAATATCTTCAGGCGTTAAACAAGTCCTGCTGTGAATGCGGACATAATGTGGAATCGGAATTTGTGATGCGTTCCCGACTAAAACCCGCTAGGCTCAGCGACCATTGAGACACCAGGATGCGCCATTGGTGATCCACTGGGCCGGATCCCTATAGTCGTTGATTTGTAATTGGTGGCTTTAACACGCAGCGCTTCGTAAGGATGGTATGGACCAAGCGAAGTGGGCGGTGCCAAGATATGCCAATTCGCGTCCAACAAAAGCATGCTCCACCCAGCAACGTCCTCGTTTCAAGATACAGGGTTGCTGGATAGCAGGAGTTTGCCTAGATCTTTGGATACTAGATCCAAGATCACAAAGTGATTCGAACACGGTGCTAGAAACAGGGGCCCGTTCCATCGATTTCGCCAAGCAAGCTTGCACGGAACGCGGCGTTGCTTTTCCCTCGCAGCTCTTGGCATGGGTTGCTTGTTGAAACCTTAAGGTGTCTGCTGTTGCTTAAACAGTGTTACCGCATGACAGAACCAGGGGTCTTTCTTGATGGGTCTTGCACAAGCACGAGGCTGATAACTGCCCAAGAGAGAACAAGAATAACAACGTCATCAAGTTCATGAGTTGGTTGGTGAGCTCTCAGCGCATGAGAGTGACCAGCATGTTGTTCAGCAGGGTGGGCCACACCCACAATGCTTTAGGTTTCTTGGATAACATGTTCTTGCAGCAAGTGCAAAGAAGAGAGGCCGTAACAACAATTTTCAATGTTTATTGAATGTTGCATCAACTCTACTTCTTGCTAGGCCTCTCTGGGGCACTCAGCTGTGAAACAAAAGGCTTCATGCTAAAGTGTTGCTGCTGGCACTGCAAACCTTGATGTTACTAAGACCAAATCTACGGATTGGTAGCCAAAGCGATGAGATACATTGACTGTCTTTCGGACGAGGAAGATGTGCGACAGACTAACCCTCAGTTAGCACATGTTAGCACCAGCTGCTGTTTGTTCAGTGCATTTTTGTTTGAATGCACTGCCCGGCAAAAGACTCACAACGCATCAGGAAGTTGGAATACATCCTTACCCACATCGGCATTCGTGAGTGGATAGGAAAGGATGCCAAAATCAGAGTTCAGTACGTGTCGGGCGTCCGTGATTGGGGATCTTGGCCTTTGTCCTAGATCATGCCACCCAAACATATCTTGAACCACATGTTCATGTCACGCGTCCCTGATGAGTTTGCGCGCTCAGGCTTTCCAAAGCACCAGTGACCTACGCCGGAGGTCTCAGAGATGATGAGACAGGGGTGCACTGCCTGATCATGATGCCCAGACAGGGCCAGGGGCCTACCAGAACTAAAAACAAGATTTACGTGCCACTGATTGGGTCTGATAATTCTAGAGTCTAGAGATTTGGACATAGTCCTTCCTTGATGTTGTGTGCCCTTCACCGCCCTTCACCTCAGACTTGCCATCGAACATCCGAATCATTGCCAACGGCCGGGGCGCCTGCTTGGAAGAACACCCATTGGACACCATCATCCTCCTCAAGCGCCACGCCGCTGATGATCAGCTTTGCCAGGAGCATACATATGTCAGATTATTACACTGTTATGATAGGATAGGGAAAGTGAGAGGGAATATGAGTGAATTGGGGTTTGAGTGAATATATAATCTAATTACTAAACCCTGCCCACATGTAGGAAGCTGTCCTTGGGTTTCCTCATCGGTATCTTGATCGAATGGGCCTTATTCCACGAGAACCTCGGCCTTTGAAACCCGTGAAAGCAGAGAAGAGAAAAGACTATTTGAGTCTTGCAACTGTGTTGCTGTCCAAGCAGCCTACAGAAGCCACAAGACGGGCGGTGGAATTCCTTGTTCGGATTTGTGATGATTTGAGACCACAGCCCGTCCCTTTTTTGGGTTGGCTGGAAAACCCACACCAGCCTCAATTAGTTGAAGTTGGGCAACCATCCATGCTAAGCAGGCTGGCCCCGCTCATGAAATTCAATGCCCACGTCAGGCCATGACTAGAAGTCAGGGATCGCAGGGATCGCAGGGAGAGAAACGATCATCAGCCCGGGCCCTTTGCTTTTTTTATGATGTCGTTCGCGCCCCTCGTGTTGTCAGTCCTTTTAACTTATAACAGCAATAAGTTGTGTTTCTTGATCTCAGAATGGGTTCCAACGCAGTTTGCATCAATTGCCCCATTGTGCTGACAACATTGCACATTACATGGTATGTTTTCCACCCACGAAAAAACACACCTTAAACACATTCTTTGGAGCGTAGACCACCAGCTCAATGACGAAGCGCACGGTGAGCCTTCGAGAAGCTGTCCACATGGTTGCCCAGTCCAAATCCTCAAGGCCGGGAGCTGGAGGGTTGAATGTATGTTATTTCTGAGTTCAGAGGTGGAGTACATTTAAATGTGACAGGCCATCCAGTGTAAAGAAAACCATCAAGAAGAACAAGCCCCCCGCTCAGATCCACCGAGTGACTCAGGTTTGACCCATGTCCCATTCCGTAAACCGGCAAGCTCTTTTCCGTTCCTGAGGCCTCCACCTCGATATCCGAAGACTTCGGTGCCAATGGCCTCGGACAAGCATCCGCTGCGGTTCATGAGTGTACTCAGCACCTTTTCCTGGGCACATGCATTCCTTGAGACCTTGAAAGCTAAGTATGGTGATGTTTGGGTTTCCTCCCGTTTGAGAAAATGGAAATGGTCTATGAGCTCGGCGTTCAGTGGATTGGGATGTGCTGAGAGTGCATCTTGACAAGCTATTTGTTGACAGAACACCTCGTGATGCAATGCCAAGCCCTTATTTTGTAAGATTTGTTTTTGGCCTGCCCGCCACCGTTCAGGCAGCATTGAGTCTGCAGGCCGCAGCCCAACAGTTTCTAGCCGAGAGGAGGAAGCGTGTGAAGCCAGTGCAGCATGTAGTGTTACGATCTTCATGCGAGATCATGCCAGATTGCCAGAACATTTTGAAGCATACGTTTCCTGGGCATTGCAACTACCCTGACATCAACCAAGTGGATTTCACCAGTGGTCATGTGAACTGGTGCTCGACCCACCAGCGTATGTGCAAAGAACTTGTCAGCAAAGATCCCTACCGCACCTCGACTACCTACTACTGAGTAGTCTTTTGCCCTCTGTCAAATGGAATGTACGTTGCCATATACTGCCTGGCCCGTGGCCTACCGAGGCATCAATTGCAATACCGCTGGCCAGAGACCCATCTTCTTATTGAACAGTATCTAGTGTCTCGTAGTCACTGACTTTTTCCCAGCTCTACGAATTTTGTGTTCTTCAGGTCCGGTATGTGTGGATTACAGCATGATGGGGAAAAGAAGAAAGGACCAGGGGCCGCAGTTTCGATCTCATCAGAGCTATTTCCAGGAGTACCAGAAAAACAACGATATTCTTTTTGTAGAAAATGTGACAGAGTATGAAGAAAAAGTGGTCCAGCACATGTTGGGCAAGGAGTGGGTTCTGGCAGGCATTCGCCTCGACCCGAGGCTGCTTGGCCTCGGTGTGGCACGCCCTCGCCTGTATCTCATTTGCTACAGGTCTTCCAAGATCAGGTGGTCCGGTCCGAACCTGGAAACCTTGATGGACGTGCTATGTGCTCGTGTTTTTCTATCAGCAAGAAACTACTTTTGGCAAACACTACCCAAAGCAGTTCTCACACCAGGTGAAGAATCATGGCGTGCTGTCCCAATTTTTCAGTATTTTGTGGTTAAGACTAATTACTTCTGATTCTGGAAATTGAAGATTCGATCATGCAGTCGTTTATTCATGGTAGGAATCAGTCATTGGGGTTCAGTTGCTGGTATTGGGTCTGATGAACAGCTTCTGGCACCGTGGCTTAGGAAAGGAACCTTCAGGCATATCGTGGATTGGAGAAAGAGTTCCGGTACCCAGACCTGACCCAATATGCTGCAAATGGGCGTGCTCGTGGCGAGCTACGGGATGGGTCTTTAATGACCCTCACGACGAACTGTAGCAGGATCTGGTCTGAGGCCAGGACACATCATGCCACAAAGCTTCATAGATCTTCATAGGCATGCAAGCCCTCCTGTTGGGTGAGACCAACAAGATTCCAAATCACATGAATGCCCTTCAACATCATTCAACTGTCAGGAGAAGGAACGCTTCATGAGTGGGAAGGAGCTACTCACTGCCCAAGTTATTCCATGCACACGTTTGCAATCCAAGAGGTGTGGTGCCCCGATGGTCTGCTGGAAGGGCGATTTGAATAAGAATTCGATTCCACGCATGGCAGGGAACTCCATGAGCATCCCCTGCCTTGGGTTTATTTATCTTGCTGCAATTTGTTCTCTAGAGCCAATTGTGTGATGCCTGAAAACAGCAAGGCTTCAATTAGCTGCTTCAAAACGTTCAATTAATGCTACTGCTACTGTGTGAAGGCCAGCCGATTGGAACAAAAGCACGAGGAACCACGAGCTTCTTTAAACGGTTTCGTTATTATTGTGCATTGATGCTCAAACATGTCACAGTTACAGGGTGGACTCTTGCCCTACCTTCCAGCCCTGATCAAGCCTGCAGGTAGGCCAGGTCTCTGGCCTGCAGGTGGTACTCGATGCCAAAACGGGAGTCGCCTGGGTCGGAGCAGTCATTTGCAAAACTTGCAAAGACTCGGCCATGGGTTCATCGGGTCCTTCTGGCAGCCAAGTCCTTTGGATTAAAGCCTCTTACTGAAAACTCTCCAGGTCTCCAGGTTTCTAATTAGGCCCTGACACCAGTTTTGCATGTTCGGTGTTGTATCGGCTTAGGTCCTTCGATTTGGACCAAGACCAACACCCGGTGAAATACGTACTGGCTCATCTTGAAGAAGGTATTTACGAGTCGATCCACACCTGGATTACCCATTCGGTTGCAGACTCCGGGGACATCAATTCGCTTGACCCACGTGGTTTTGATGTGCCAGCGCCCTGGCTGATTGGACAGGTTCCTTCCATGGTGTGTTGTAAAGCTGCCTCCTTCCCTGAAAAAGAAAGTGTGGGCGATTGTGATTCTTCAAACCGATGAGGGGCCACAATATAAAGTAGCCATTTCATGGAAACCGGAAACCCCACCCAGTGTAAAACTTTTGGCCTGCAACCCTTAGGACGAGCACGGGAAGACCTTCCAGTTGCCGCTGCTTGGGCTGGGGTTCCAGCGGCCTGCTGATGGGATGCCTCTTCTCCAGCCGTGGTTGAACTCGGCCTTCGACATACTGAGCAAGGGGTTCGAATCATGGCGGGACCCGCTGGAGGTCCGAGTCTTGGAAGGCCGTACCTGGGGCAAGTGCCTCCCAACCAAAGGACTTGGCAGATCATCTATCATTTGGTTCTCTATCTTGTGGACTTTCAGGGAGCTCAAAGACAGCATGGATGACGATGAGCTGAAAGACTTCCAAAGGCCCCCTGATGATTCCTGAGTCCGGATTTTGTGAAATCATCCCAAAGGCCAAAGACCAACTTTGCAAGTCTCAACAGAAACCACCCAAAGACCCTTTATGTATCGTCCCAGGAGACCAAAATCTTAAATGGCTCTGGGGGGGCTGGTCCGGTTGGGAGTACCGTCCCCTGACCATAATTCCGGGCTCACAATATGTAATATCACGTCTTTGGGGAAAGAGCGGGGGGCTGGTCCGATTGAAACCACCGTCCCTGGATGTCTTTGGGAGGTCATGGGAGGTCAAACAATTTAAAAACCTAGGGTTCCGGAAGGTCTGGGGGGGGCTGGTCCGGTTGGGAGCACCGTCCCCGGAGGAAGTTTGATTTTGATGGCCAGGGGGTGGTACATAAAGGCTCTTTGGGGGGTTTCACAGACCTTCCCTGTCAGGTTTTTGATGACTGTGCAGGTCCTGACAGTCACCGTGATTCAGGAAAGGGCTGTGGTGAACTATGAGTGGCGACGCTTGCAGGTGCATGAACAGCAAGCGGAACGTCAAAAGAAGAATCCGATGCAGAAATGTTTGATTTTCGCTCAGAGAGCCCAGCAAAAATCCATCGAGGACCATAGCAAGTGCTACCTATTAGATTCAAGATTTTGTTTTCAATCAAATACCTGTCACTGACCCAATGTTTGAAAGAATGTGAACCAAGAACCAAGGACCCTTCTTCCCTTGACAGGATTCTATCAAATATCCGTCAACCAAAGAGGGCTATAAGTCTGCCTGGATGGACGCCATTGCAGAGTACAACAATTACGGATTTGCTGCAAACAATCCGAAGTATCGTGTGGACGATGATGCTGCCCTTCAGCTGTATTCCTTTAAGGCCATTTGGCACAAAATTGGCATGTGTTCCAAAGATCCCCAATAAGTTCAATTATGTTGCGCCCTAACCCTTGTCACAACGCTGTAGACAAACCCGGGTTTTTGGTGCCCGCGCCGAAGGTCGGAGTGGAAGACCTCACATGGAACTTGGTGGAGAGGCATCTTCATCAGTTTTCATGGCAAAGCTCAGGCTCGGGGATGTTTCAGAAAATGATGATGTTATCAATGTCACTGTTATCTTTATTTAATAATTTAAAGACGTGGCGTTTTGGTGGCTTGGCTGTACCAATGCTTCTTACGTCCCTGACAGCCTTCGCCAAAGACACGCTTCTTGATCCTCGCTGGCTTCTGGATGGAGTCTGCAAAACGACCAGCGGATTGTGGCATGAAGTGATGACGATGACGGAGTCTGGGCAGTCTTGTTTACTTGCAAGAGTTGTTGTTTTTAAAGATGTTTTTAGTTTCCGTGTTGATCAATTGATGGGGGTCTCAAACACCAACCAAGGATGCAAAGCAACTCCTTTTCATGAAGAGAGTGCTACACGTACATGGCATTCAGGCACGTCGGGGAGGACGAGCCTCAGTGAGCAGGATGAAGGTTGATGAGTGGCAGGCTGAGGTCAACAGGATGTGCCTCGCTGCTTTTTGCCTTGAGTCGATGTATCGAGCTGTAGATGAAGCTGGGGATCCACTCTTTCCAGACTGTATTATGCAGAAGCTGTCAGTCTCTATCATTGAAGGGTGCCTTGGACAAAAAAAAGGTGTTCTCAAACCAATACTACGTGTAGAGCAAAAAGAGATGGTATAGGAGCCACGTTTTGCTAAATTCACTGACTGGTAGCTGTTTGTTCCTTGAACAACTCAGGGAGCATTTGGAGGAGCTGCAGCAGATTGTGTCAATCATGGATCCACATTTCCAAGTGGAGCAAATTTCATTCTGGCAAGAGAACTTACCGCAAACCTCAGCTAGCAAAGAGGCGCTAGAGCAGGCAGATCGGCAGCTTGCTGCTCTGAGCGATGACGCTCGTGCAAAGGCGTGGCAGCATGATAAACTCATGCTAGCACGTGATGTGGCGACCATCTCCAAGGTCTACGACGCGGTGGAGAAATCAGCACGCTCCAAGCGTGTCCAGCGCGTATGCCACATGCGCAATGAAAACGCAATTGGTGCCAGTGTGATCAGTGGATACTTAGAGAAGAATGGTTTGCATAGATCCGGGTCTGAAGAGCAATGTCTCGCCTATCTGGAGCAGGAGGGGTTGGGATGCCAAAATGTTTCTTCTGTTTCCACCCACTGTTATTAAATTTAGATTTAAAAGTAATTGAGAAGAACCTCTAAATGCAACTTGTCCCTCAGTATCTTGCAGCCCACAAGAACATGGACTCCTTCTTGATGTGGGTCGACTTCACTAAGTGTGGAAGGCTCAATGGCAAGGACCTCAACCATTGCCTTGACTTGGTCACCGCGCTTTTGACAAAGCAGCCTTTGAGGTCAGTGGCACTCATCCTGGCGCCCCACTTGATTAGTGAAAAGGTGGCAAACGGTCAACGCGGAGAACGAAGGACGCCGGGGAAAACAAAGACCTGTCAAACTCTGCAAACCTTACCACCCAAAACTTAAACTCACTCGAATCCACCAGGCGTAGTTATGAAATTAATATTCAAACCCTGAAGGCGTGTGGAAGACCGACTTGATGGACGCCGATTGTCCAATCACCTGATCTCGCTGCGAATGGAGACCCCTCATTCCTCGAAGAGGGTGCCTCTACAAATGTATGGCTGGCTTGTCATGCATGAAGACACCGCCGACAGCAACGTGTTCAAGGATTCCCAACTGTTGTCCGACAGGTGGGGGGTCTTTTTTAAAATAGATGATTATAAAACTCTCAGGCTAAATCCCGAATAAGTCATCTTGACATTGAGGCTAGAAACCTTTAATATATAATGGGGTGTTTGCGGGCAGGTCTCCAAGGGAGGTATTGCCGTGGCAGCCAGAATCTGGCTACATCGTCCCACAGGCTGAAAAGGACAGCTTGCCCCATGCCAGCGAGGGGCAAAGGACTTTTGACCTTGTCCAAAAAACGTTTTGCTGAAGGTTCGAGGTTGTTCCGCTAGTTTTAGACCGTGGCAAACAAACAATGGTCAGGTATAGGTTTCGTTTCGGCAGAAGTTTGCCAATTGAGGTCCTTGAGCGAGGCCCAGGAAGCAGCACAGATCCTGAGCGGGCCAGATGTTCCGAGGGCGCTCTTGGAGGCTCTACTTGCCAAGGTCAGCGTCAGCAATCTTGCTGTGGTGAACGCGACGCCCTATGACGGCTGGTTGGAACGTACATGCCTCAAGTGGCACTTGGATCATGAAGCCTTCAAGGTTGTCCACCTCTCTTTGACAAAGCAGCCGGTCCTGACAGACTATGTCCAGAAAGTCCTAGCATTGGAGCTGATGCAGGCCATAAGTTGTGAAACTGTTGCTGCTCATTTCGACCCAGCCCAATTTGTTTAGTCTCAGAATCTCAGAAGTAGGGAACACCTATGAATGGTCCCATGATGTCCCATGTCTAATTTTAATTATCCGAAGCAAAGACATGCCTCTCCATAACAAACTTTGATCCCTTCAAGGGGTGGAAAGCCGGCAAACACTACATGGGTCCGGATATCAGGCCATACAACCCGGAACCGCCAGTGGTGGAGGAGGAGGTTGATATCAGTGGCTTCAAGGTGGTATCTGTCTCTGTGGATCCCAACAAGACCATTGGGCTTACAGTTCAAGTTTTCAAACCTCCACCAATCTATTGCACTTAGCTTTAGAATCTTGTTTGAGTCGTGCTTACCTCGCTCAAATGAGGAAGGGTTGGGACAAGTATACGTTCAGCCTTCCGCAGAAAGTTCGTGCTTCCCACTACAACGATGTGGTGTACGGGCCGGAATGGAAGCAGCTCCTGGCAGATTTTGATGCAAAGCCTTTTGGCGCTAATACAGTAAGTGATTTGGAATATCTTCAAGTCTCAAGCCCAGCAAAACGGAAGAGCTCCCAATCTCTCACCAAGCGGTCATTGTAGCCCTGAATTTTAAGTTGAGGGGGTACAAGCCACCACCATCCAGTACTTCCAAAACCAAGGTTCGGTGAGAAGAGCGTGCCAACGCCCATCGAAGCGCCCCCGCCACCACCTGAAGAGCCGGCGCCGCTTGAGAAGTGGGATGAGCCAACCAGCATGGCACACCTCTTGGAGACCTATGTGGTGGAGGGCAGGGTTCCAGGTAGGCATCCAGGGACGACCCTGCTCGTAGTTGCAGCTCAGAGGAGATGTGGGGGTACTCTTCAAGTTCAAGAAGGACAGGACTATAAACTGTTCCTTGCGCCCCGTCGTTGTTAAATTGGAACAGGTTGGGTACAGGGTTTACTGTGTGTCAACTTCATTCCCCTACTAAACAGAGTGAACTGAGATTACCTTGAGGCGTCACATGTCAACATTGAGTTGCCCGTCCACGAATTCATCCTCGGCCATGGCACCTCCCGCTTCTTGAAGCAAGCGAAAGTGGCCGACCTCAAGAGGAAGAGTCAGAAAGGCGAGACATGGCACACCCTTTTTTCACGGAACTTCATGAAACATATTGGGGGCATCAGTTGATGCTCATTTAATTTTGTTTGTTACAACCAGCTAGTGGCTCAAGTTCAAGTGTCCCCTTTGGCTGCCTCAACTAGAACCTCTTGCAGATGCCATCGCTTGAAGCACTTTTGTCCGAGCATGGCTTTGCGAAGGACCATTTGATCTTTTTTCAACAAACAGTTCACAATCCTTTTCCCTTAATTCCATGTAATTCCGTAATGAGGACTTTGAAAAGATGGCCCGACTTGATCCTGGCACTGCTCAAACACCACCATGCAGACCGGTCAGGAACCCTGCGCTTCATGTCCAATCTGTCGCCGTGAGCCGAGTTGACCTGAGGTCTTCACTCCACCAAGCAGCTCTGCCGCCAAGGAGACTCCTGCCAAGGAGGAGAGCTGATCTTTGTCTGTCACTCTCACTCCTCTGTACTTCACACAGATTTCGATGATAATGGATATGATAGGACGGTTCCTGGTGCCTTGATTGAGGACACCGAAAGACGCTTGATCGTGGATCGCACCCTCAAGGCCTATGTAGGATTACCTCACCTGTCACATTTTATCAACGGACTCTCAGGCGACGGAAGCAAGTCCTGGTCTTGATACCCAACCATATGGTTCCCATTTGGATGTCTTTGGTGATAGACCCAAGGACTGGCATTGATTCATGGCATTGCTTTTTCTGCTCTTCAGGCGTGTGAGTTTAAAAAAATACATGCTGCCCTCATGCCCATTCCTGGTCACCAGGAACTCTTCAAGAAAGAAGAAGAAGGACCAGAAGAAGGAGAAGAAAAGGAAGAAAACAAATCAAAGCAAGTGGAGAAGAGACATGAGATTGAGAAGGCACCAAGCCCACCGACCGAGGGGGTGACAGTTGCAAAGGCTGGTGAAGCCCAGGTCGCTGAGCCATTGCCTTTGACTGTTGCACGGAGCACCCAGGAGAACAATCCACCGCTCAGCAGTGTCACAGTGGACATGTTGCAGCAAAAGTTGGACCATGCCAAGTCTGAGCTCAAGCAGGAAGCAAAGGAGTTGCGAATGCAGCAGTTCAGGCAGAATGAACCGAAGAACAAGGATGACAAGAATAGCAAGAATGAGAAGGATCACAAGAAAAACAAACGTGAGACTGACCAGAATGCGGCTGGCACCAAGGGTAACTCAGAGGAGACCAAGGAGGAGACAAAGAACAGCAAAGCCGGAAGCACGAATGCTTCTGCCAAGCTGGATTCCACTATCAAGACAGCCGCCAAGAGGCTGAAGGCATCGTTGGAGAATTCAAGGGATGAGGACAATGACAAGAAGAAAAAGACAAACAATGAAGGAACGGGGGAGGAAGAGAAGAAGCCAAAGAGACGAGGTCGGCCGCCCAAGGCTAAGGCGGATGAGGGAAAGGCCGATGAGGGAGTGGAGGAGGATGGAAGCAAGACCAAAAAAACAAAGCGAACGAAGGCAAAGGAAGAGAATCGCGCCGCTGAGGACGAGGAGGAACAGGAGAAGAACCAGGGAGAGAAGGGTGCCGAGGCGGTAGCAGAGAAGAATGAGGTGGCAGAAGGGCTTGAGAAGCCAAGAGGAAAAGGCAAGAAGCGCAAGACCAAGTCTGAAGTCACAACGCAAGGAGCTGATACAGCCGCGCAGCGACGACGACACTTGCAGGCCCTGAAGGCATCCAAGAATGACAAGAATGAGGTGGTGGATGAAGAAAGTGCTCCCAGGTCAATCAAGGGGAAGAGGAAGGGAGGAAAGCTGGCTGTCTTGAAGCAGGTGAAGGCGACAAAGAAGGCGGCTGCCAAGAAAAAGGCCAAGAAACTGACAAAGGAGGAACAAGAGAACCCCTTGGATCCCGAATCCGAGTTGAGTGACGAAGAGGATGAAGATGAGGACAGTGGAACCACCTTGATTCTTGGCCAGACTGAGCCTACCAAGAAGAAGAAGGAGAAGACAACCCCAAAGATGCAAGGGAAGGTAAAGCAAGCGCGGAAGACGCGTCAGGCTGAGTGAAAAACAAATTAACCCGTCCGACTCGATATCATTTCCTGTCCTTCGTAGGCAGCACCACCTTCAGCTTCAAGCTCGACCAGGAAGGCTGGGCCATGGCTCACTCTTCAGGAAAGTGGAGAGGTGTTCCAATGAATCGAAAGGTGTTTCATGCATGTTCATGCTAATTAAGCTTTAACCTTCTATACAACTACTACAGTCAGTCAATTCCACTTGCTTGCAGGCGACTGGCACCTGTGGGCGTGTGGGTTTGCGTGACGCTTACTACAAGCATATCGCAGAAGAATCCAAGAAGCTTAGGGACCAGCACCCTGAGTGGAAGCCACGTGAAGTGTTCCAAGAAGCCCAAAAAACGTCATTTACCCAGTGCATGATTTGTCATTTGCCCACAATGGTGACATTTTGATCATTTTGAATCAAAATGTTCAAATGTCCATCCATGGCTTAGGTGGCGATCCAATCCTGCACGTGTGGAGTCCATCAAGGCAATGTCCAATTCCGAATTGTCCCGGAGAAGGCTTAAGGTCAACAAGTCGCAGCCAACTGAGCCAACCAAGGAGCCTGACCTTGAGGTGGTGGACAAGAAGGATACAAAGGCCTTGCCTGCATCCGACCAAGAGATGGATGCGGAGGAGAGGGATGATGACTTCATCCCAGAGGAGGGAGAAGAGGAGGACTTGGATGAAGATGAGTTGGCAGACTGAGCCGCTTAGGGTAGGAAGTGGTGCAATGCAAGTTCATTGCAAATGTTTCTTTCAAGTTTTGATGCTGGGCATAGTTTCATGAACCGACAGCCAATGATATTTTAAGGGCAAACCAATCATATTTTGCTCAGCATAAGATATCCATACACTAGATGTGCGAGGGTCACCTTGAAGGCGCCATCCTCAGACCTAGAGTGTTTTTGAACACTAGTCTGGAGACCAAGGTGAATCAAGTTCGGGGGAAAAGTGAGTGTCAGCTACTTTCTGTCTAACTCTACAGCTTTTCTTTTGGACCTTTGACAAACATCTGATTCCTCCTTTGTTTGCCCGTGCAGGCGACATGGACAGGACAATGGTGTGCAAATGGCACCGCGACAGTGACGCAGTCGTGCTTGAGATCCAAGAGTCGCAAAAGAAGTCGACAAGTGACAGTGACATGTGTAGTTGGCGTGAGCTGTTGAGGGAACTGGAAGAGGAAGGACTCTGCGACGTGACCATTAACTCGCATGAGCTGGTTAGGGGGGCTGCGAGTGAGGACGGTTCCTTGTCTCCTATTAGGGGGTCTTTTGCCATCACACTTGCAACATCTTTCCAACCCTCTCCTGATAGATAGTTTGTCATCTACTTCTTCCTGCCCCTCCCTAGGTCATGATGGCTATGTGATTACCCCGAAAGCGAATGAGATGTGGTTCTCCTGGTCAGCTCCAACCAGTATACATGGTTTGAAGTACTCTGCAGTTGCCTCAGCATTCACAACCCAGGCAGGGGAATCAATCCGTTCCAAACACTTGCTTCAAACAATTATTTTGAGGATTATTGCGAGGGACATGTGCAATAATTGGTTCTGTCAGGCGTTGGATGAAGCTTCATCACGTCTCTTGAAGAAGGTTTGGCGGGTGTTCTATGTCAAGGAACCCAATGATCCTTGGATGAACCAGCAACTAAGACCAGCTACTATGATTTCACTCACTCTAAAACCAGCTACTATGATCTCACTTGATTATGGTGTGTTTTTTCTGTGAGGAGATGAACCCTCGCAACTCAGCAGCAAATTGACAATGGAATCTGTTTCTAATTGAGCTGTCATCTCAAAGGATCCATTCCAAACATTCGTTCGACCACTAGACCTGGGATTGAGCGAGGTAAGCCGCTATATTTCTTGCGGAAGCCTTTGCGGATGACTGAAGGGCAAGTAGTTCGCTTGGTGTAGTGAAGCTCCAGATTGGGTCACGATCTTCCTACTTACTACTATTACTTTATGTCCGTTTCCCTGATGTCTTGCAGCAATGGTTGAGGAATGTTTCTCAACCAATCTCAAAGTGAAATCTAGACTGAACCTTCCTTGGAAGTTTTGTATGCGCCAATCTGATCCATATCGGCAGCGGTGATTGCCGCGGGGTCAGGGCCACAAACTCGCGCGCCGTGAAAGAAATGAACCTTATTACTCCTTACAAAGGGTTACAACTTGCAGCATGTTGCAACAGTTGCAACGGTGTCTTGAAACACTTTAGGTCAGCGCTTATGAAACATGTTTGGCAAAAAAAGCTGCGACCTCAGGTTCTTTACCCATTATTTGGTTCATTCCTTTATGCTCACCAGGAAATAGAACCAGATCTTTTCCATCAACATTTGGAAGGCGTGAATTTGTATATGTTCGTCTGTCCAAATCCCTATTTCTCCTTTGGCCAGGGGATGACCCGCTGACGAGACAGCTCACATCCACTGACCGCTGGAGAAAAGAAAGCGGATTGTGGGTCTTCTGATGCCATCTCATGACATCAAATCCAAATGCATAGGACCCAAATGCAAAGTGATGGGACCCAAATACAATGAAATTGACTTTGTACTGTATATATACTCTGGGAGTCAAAGACTATAAAAAGAATGGTCTTTAGGGGACCTGAAAGGGAACTTCCTTTACTTCAGCCGGTCAAAATATAGTCTTTGGACTTCTAGGGTATATATATTGGGTCTAATAGTTGTTGGAAATAGTTGTGAAAGCAGGAAAAGGGAACTTTGAAGTTAATACCCTGTGTTTCTCTCAATCATGTTACCATATGGAAACCTAACGGCTAATTGTACAAGAAAACACATATTAAAACTTGCTGTGATAATATTTTGCTGTATCTTCGCTTTCTCCGGTGCAGGTTCATTTTGACTTTTGTGCGGAGGGCCTGTTTTTGTGTGTGACATACTCCTTCAGAACTCCTCACTTTGGTACAAATCTCATACTGCGACCGGGGTGTTTTCCGGATAGGCCAACCACCCTCGTCGTGTGTGTGGAAACTACGTCCCGCACGAGTCATGAATGGGAGAGGTTTTGCTTCATGTTCGACACACCAAAAATCTATCACAACATGCCGCTTCTGGGGCTCCGGGCCCATATCCTCAGAAGGTGGTTAGACCAGACCCCCGCAACCCAAAGGTCGTGAAAAGCCGGGTGCATGAGCCGAACATCGGTTCGCCGTCAAAACCGAGCATCCCTAGAGATCCACGGATCCACCTTCGAAGGTCTTTCGGCCCTGCGAGCCCACATAAATAGAGCGTCTCCGTCCTCACCGGCACCGGAGAAGGTACGACAACGGATCCCAAACAGGCATCGTTCAGGTCCAAGAACATCTCCACCGGTCGCCTCTTCTTTCGAGACTTGGATCTGTTCCTGGACCAGTTCGAGACGTAGACGGTCAGGGAGAGGCGTGCCATGGCGCCATGGCGCCATGATTTACGCGATAGGTCGGTCAAACAGGGTCAAACAAAATGCTCCAAGATGCAGCAAAGCATGAATGAAATAGGTGTCCTTTAAAAAAATAGAACAAAAAATATCTGTTCGTGCATTCTAGATACATCGTGGACCCGGGTTTTCTTTTATAGGTTGAGCACATGGTGAAGGGGTCCTAACTTGAAGCGGAAATCATTGTGCTCAGCTGATAGGCAAGGCTCACTTCTGTCTCTTGAAGCAAGGGAAAACTCTTCACTGGCTGCTTAGACTCAGACCGCGTCCCGCCTTTCTCTTAGACTCAGAAACTCCGCATCTCTCAGACTAAGCTATTCCTCGGTCCTGTCCTGTTCTTTGTTTTGAACCATGCATGCCACCTGGTACACTAGCCGACCCTCCAAATTTTCTGGTCCAGTATGCCACCTACATCCGGCATAAACAAGTGTGCCAAGTGAAGCTGAAGAACCTGAAAGTGTCCTTCTGATTGGTGTTCCACTATTCTTTAGCCTGGTTTTGGGCGGGGTTTTGTTGAACCTCCACAGCTTGTGCCACCCATTTCTTGACCTAAAAGAACCAATAGTTCAATAATTTATGGTCAATAATGATTTTCTACCAGAAACTTCGGTTGAATAGGTGAACTGGATATGTGGTGGAAAATGACTGCGGATGCTTTTGACTCAAATTATTTTGTGCAGCATGAGGAAACACCATGATGAAACACCAGTTGGTGAGATGGGATAGCCACAATCCGTCTTCAGTCTGGTTCTTGTGACAACCTTCCATACAGCAAATCGCAGGACAGTGTGCACATCTGTGAAGTGCCAGCGCTTTGTGCTCGCTTTGCGCCCGCCACCAAACGCAACTGTGGGATCCATGCTGGAACTCGTGGCAAACCTTCTGGAACTCCAGTGGTGACAGGTTCCTACTGGATAGAAAATTAAAACCCTGGCATCCGAGACTGAGACTCTTATATTCACAGCAAACAAAACTTGATGTTCTGACCCAGATAGACTGAGGATGTCCAGTGACCCTCTTGACCATGTCAGCTCGACTGCATTCTGTCCTTTTCCTTCTTCCTGTGACATGCCATGTCGCTTTTCCTTTGCCTTTCCAGTTTTTCATTGTCCTTTTTCCATCTTGTTCCCACCAAAATGGCATCAGGCGCCCACTGAAATCGGCTCAGCGGCCGACACTGCCGACCATGCAGCCTGCAGGCCGTCCGACAATGCTGCCTGCTCGGAGATGGTCGAAGTCACATCAAGGACCATGATCCATTGCATGCTGGCCATCGTGCAACTATTGATGTCAGTCAGAAGAGCACTCTTGATGTCAGTGAATGGATTTCTGCCGGCAGTTGTGCACTGGGCGTGGCGCGGCCGTGCACTTCCCAAGGAAGACAACGTCGGTGGCCGGTATTTGCCCATCAATCAAGCATCTGCCACAACGGTCAGGAGTGCGGAGGCCTGAGTGGCCTGAGTCTCCCTTTTTGGATGATCCAAAGCTTTGCCCAAAAGTGCTCTTTGGGCATTGAAGCCGGTATTTTGGGCAAAAAGAGTTGTACTTCTGCGGACTTGTGCCGAGATTCCGCTGACCTTACTAGGCAAACCAACCTGTAAACCGGCCCCTCACTCAGTAGCCTAGGTAGAAGAGTAAATATTAATATACCCAGACACAAAAACTGGCATATATGCCGATCAATTGACCCCTGGAACCACCCCTGGAACCACTCCCATGGAGTGGTACTGAATTAAACATGCTCTCTCTCTCTCTCTGCGCACACCTGGCATTCCGCCGCTTTCCATTGGACGAGTCCTTCCGCTTCACCTCTGCGCTGGGGTTCGACGAGGGGGCCGAGAGAAAAGGTACTGTTACGTTAGTCACATGGAACCTGAGCATTTTGCCGGTGGTTCCAACCCAGTGGTTGGAAGGGGTTCCATGTTCATCTGCAAAAGAGTACGATGTTTTTGGGAGGAGACAAACAGGTGATTTATAACATCATAGATCAGTTTCTCTTCATCAACGAAAACACATGTTTGACTTGGCCATGCTTAAATCACCCAGCCAAGAATATTCACCATGGGTGGCGCCAGGATGCCTTGCTTCACCTACCGACGTGACTTGCGCTCCAGATCCTGCGCTTCCCAAGGGCCCTTTACCATAGGGTGGGTACCTGGGAGTGGGGTGTAGTAGCTACCGGTGACAACATCTATACACCATGGTTGGTTCACCTACCGGCGAGACTTGCGACTGTCTGGTTCCACGCACGCGGGTCCGGGTCCTGCTCCGCACCCGTCCCGGGCGTTCGCTACGTGACCAGGGCTCCACGGCTCTTGACCCATCCCCATATGGTTGTGCACTCCATGGGACTGCCATAGGACGGGCGATCAGTTGGGGTGAGCCATGAGGGGTCAATTGATCGGCATTTATGGCAGTCCCATTAGTCGTGTCTGGGTATGCTTGTGCACCAGTGTCACGTATTGCAGTCGTCATTCATCCTTCTCCTCGTCTATCAGGTCTAAAAATGCATGACGAGAATCGCCCAGAAATCCATGTCTATTGGATTTGCTGGAGCCGGTTGTTTGGTGTGATAAGCAAATTCCTTTGGCATTCGCCGGACATCTAGAAACGCCAACTACCAGAACCGGATGCAAAGGTTGCGAATCCGTCGCCATGAGGAATTGAGGATCTTCATGAATCATGAACAGCAAAAACATGCAACAACATTACCCAACTCATCCCACACCTCTTCCTTTTCCGACAACTGTTAGCATTCCATCTGCTCTTCAGCAGGCCCGGCCGCGAATGCGCTGGAAGCAGCGCTTCAGCAGCTGCTCCCCAACGTCACGGCGTTCGATCTCGAACGAGGATCCCCCTTCCCGAACCCGATGATTGGCAGCTTTTGCCCCGATGCCTGCCTGCGCAGTGGCTTGCCACCGCATCGCCCAACGATCAGCCATGCCCACCGGAGCCGCCGTCTGGGCGATGGCGGCGTCTCGATGACTGGGTTCGGTGCGGAAGATCGTCTATACCATACCTGCATCATCATTTCATTGCCAATTGTAGCCTGAGGATCTGGGTATATAGTCTACCGTCTAGTCTACCCATGATCAATGAATTGGTTTAAGATGGTTTAAGGGAGCAAAACCCTTCGTGTGTTCACCGCCAAAACTATGGCTTTCCTGTAGATAGATATCCTCCCCTAAGCCAATTCTGGGACATTAAAGATATGGGTTGTGGATGGTTGTGGGTTGTGGGTCGTCCTACGAAAATACACATCTAAATACACTCTCATACACTCGGCAAGGACCCGCCAGACTTCCACTCGGAGTTGGGAGGAGCCACCTGCGCCACCTAAGCTTCAAACTGAAATATAAACTATACCTGGATCTTCGAAACGGCACAAATAATTGCCTTTTCAGGAAAAAATGCCGTTACGGCGTCTTTTTCCAAAGACGGCGTTTTTTGTTGTGACGAGGCGCACGCCGGCAGAAAGCAAAAAGAAACGGCGTCTTTAAGCGTCCAAACGGCGTCTTTGGGCGTCCAAACGGCGTCTTTCCCCGTCCATGGATTTTGTACAACCCAAAAAACGGCATTTTTTTTGATTACGGCGTCTTTTCACCAAAAAATGCCCCCGGCAAAAATTTGTGCCGTTTGAAGATCCAGGTTAATATACCCTAGGCTTCCAACCACCCCGAATCAACCAAGGATTTTATACTACAAAAACCAGGTCAACCATTTTTTCAATGGTCTTGGAAGTCTAGGGTATAGAGATCCCTTATAGAAACAGTATCCAATGCATGTGGAACATGATTTTACTATATCTTTTACTGGCCTATCTGGCAGACTCTATATGAGTGGTTTTTCACTCCGGTCCAAAGGTGGTCTTTCACTCGGATCGCATCGATCTCATGTCCCACACTCCCAGGTTCGGTGGGTGGATGCGGGTGGGATCTGGAGCTGAGGAGGTCCGTGGGGTGGGGGGTCTTCATAGCACCGAAGCTGAGGAGGTGGGACAGGTGGGTGTGGTATATTGCAGAATTGCCACTTCATGTCACTTCCCAGTTTTGGGTGGCTTTCGATGGGTCAAAGGGTTGTCCACATGGGTAGCCAAACCAGACATGGGAGACCTCTGTTTGGCGTGTTGTGCATCGACCTCGGTTCGGTTTTCAGGAAAATCGATGCTTCAGTGTCTCCTTGCTTCAGTGACTTCAGTGTCTGACTCCTGTCTCCCTATAAAACTACACACCCAAATCGGTTCACCGAGGACATCGATCAAGACGAGGCTGCCGAGACTGCGGCCGAGACTGCGGTCGGCACGAGACCCAACCGACCGATGGATGCGGATCGAGTCTCGTCTTGTCAGGGCGGAGAGTCGAAGACCTTCCAGCAACAACTACCAGCATCTTCCAACAAATCTCAGCATGGAGGGTTGGGAAGGGCCCTGTTGCAAGTTTCAATTGGTGACCTGTTTTTATTCCAGCAACAACTAGAGCAATGTTGATCTGGCCTCACCGATGGCCGGGACAGATCAGCATGGAAAGAGATGGCACCCATCCTGCCCTTATGAACAATTCAATTCAATTTCTATTTGATAATTTCATCACCAGTATAATCATTCACGTCTTTTTTTTTTTTTTTTAAATACATAACTCATATTAGAAAGTTACATTCAAAAGGGTCCCAGGTAGAGGTTAAATATGTAATAAACTTAAACAGCATTGAACATATTAAAAAGCATTGACGTAAACATCGTGTTAAAACTTTGTTTCAATAACGGAGCTAGAAAGTTGTAATGTTTAGTTTTGTGATACAGAGTCATCCTCTCTTTTCTAGGTTTATCGGTGCTGGTGGTTGCGCTAATTTTATCGGTTCTCGTTTTGATTCTGTATCTTCGTCGCTCCCGTCCCAAGAAAGAGGAGATACCTGTAGGCGAAGAGCCGTTTAAACGCGACAACGTTGCTAACTATCGCATAGAAGGAGGTGGCGAAGAGGATATAGAAGAGCAAGACCACTTAAGAGACATCTTGCGATCTTTTGAAACGGGAGATTTTTCTTCTTGTAAACTTTCTGGAAGTAGTAATGATGTCAGTGGACCTTATGTCGTTGTGGCTCCGCTGAAAAAGGAGACCGATCAGAGACAAAGCGATAGAATACCCGGTGCGACTAAACCTGTGCAGAAACCCGTCGAACCTGTCGCAAGAGAACAAAAAGCCGGGTGTTCTCTTTCGCGTGACGGTTCTAATGAAGATCTTCCGGATTCGTGTTCGTATCCCTCAGCGGTGTCCACTCCTGAAAGACGCAGGCGCATCTGCCCTTCTTCCAAGGGATACGGAGAGATCAAAGATAGACAGACACCCGAGGGAGGAGAGAGTGGAGCGGAGGGAAGTCCAACGCGGAAATTAACGGAAGTGTTCGGATTAAGTGCAGAGGAACAAGCGGGATGGCGATCTCCGCCCGAAGGCTTTTCTTCACCCACTGAAGAAGGGTTTTCGAGCCTCGGTAAAAGAGAACGTGGAAACGGCGCTTCATTGACAAGACCTGCAAAAACCGGTGAGGAAAATAAAAAGGCTGAAGAAAATAGCGAGAGTGTGTGTGAACCTCAAGTCCCAGTTTCCTTTGCAGCGGAAAATCCCATGTCTCGTCCGAACAGTGAACTCCGTAGTGTATCTAAAGAAGACGGACTTGCTCCGGTGCAGAGGTACTCCCTCCCTCCCAGGAAACCCCCACGGAGCTACTTTCCCAGGGGTGTACCACCTGCACCGGGGACCTTCCTACCGGAGGACGTGATGCAGAAGTTTTGTTACGAGGGGTCGGGATCCCCTACCATTTCGCTAAGCACTCTGGGAGACACTGAAGGTGAATCAGAGGCTGATGACAATTATGAGTATGTAAATGACATGGGAGACAAATTCAAGAAACTGGCAAAGATTTATGGGCTGCCACCCTCGGTTTCGTTTAGCCCTTACAATGAAATTATTGGAGAGTAAAGACTGAGATAAAATTGTGGCAAAAGGTTTTAGAGATGCGGTTTCTTTTGTGTAGCTTTTTCTTTTGACAGGCTTGTTTCCCTTGACTTTCACATAGGATGTTCTCCATTTTAAGACTATAAATTCAGGCGTTTGGGTGGATTCGGAGCGACCCTGGGTACGCCATGAAATATCAGACTCTGAAGTCCCGGCTGGAGAAAAGTTTGAGACGATGACTTTAGATGGGAAGAAGCTTTGGAGGAGAATTTTGTTAGCGAGTATTTGAGGAAAGCTCCGAGGCCTGTTTCTCGAAAGTCCGGTAATTTTTTGGATCGGGCCATATGCCACATTTTAAAATCGAAACGTAGATATTGGTAAGCACTGCGGCTCTTAGCTCAAAAAATAGTTAATTTTATTTCGTTCAGTGATATTTCATTGCATTACTCCCAAAACTATTGTAATGGTGTTGATCTTGGAAGCATGATCACTGGCGTGAACGCAATTCCTAAACAGCTTTCCAGGCTCGATAATCATCGGGTCTTTCGGGAAACGGTTCCTTGGAGACAAAGTTACCAATGTACTCATAAATTAAGTTTTTTGAAGAAGCGTGGTAAAACGTTGTATCTTCGAGATTTAACCTAAATGCATAGAAGACCGTGTCAACAGAGGTATTTTTACTACGTGACGAGAATGTTTAAAGTCCGCCCTAAAAATACCACAATATCCTTTATAGTACAGGATGGACTCTTAATCCGTAAGAAGTTAAATGTTTGTACACAAGGTGCATTTTAGCGCGCCTAGTGTTGTACACAGTGGCTTAATTGCGTGGTGTTTGTTGCGAAATATTGCAGCTGTAGAACTTATTTCTCTATAGTATGGAAGAATTTATTTCAAAAACGCTTCGAAGAGGGCAGTGTAGAATAAAGAAATGAAACAATAAATTAAGGAAAAAGAATAGGTGTTAATACAGTTATAACGATGTTAACATGGAAACGAGGCGAAATAGTCAGCAGAACCGCATTGGCCAGGTCTTTAAAAAGATCTGGATAAGTAAGAAATAAGAAAAAACAAAATAAAATAAGATGTCTTAATAATATTTTCCCCTATTTTTCTTTGTGAAACTTAAAACATCTTCCGGGGCTTTTTCTTTCT
This sequence comes from Porites rus, assembly GCA_964035705.1. NCBI lineage: Eukaryota > Metazoa > Cnidaria > Anthozoa > Scleractinia > Poritidae > Porites > Porites rus. Next base: position 2,564 of record CAXIVM010001777.1, on the reverse strand, counting down.
TCGACGCGATTATCAGATTTCTGCTGTTTCTTCTTCAACTTATTGAAATTAAGCTCGTCCGCATGGCTTATTAAACAGAAGTCCCAGCTCAACTGTAGTAACAACTATAGGATGTTGGGTAATGCTGTATGAAAATAACATTTTGCTAAAGAATGTAAAACATTTGAATTTATAGAGTCGTGTTATTATATTTTAATATTTAAAATGATAACGGTGTAATTAAATTTTCGGCATGGGTGTTATATTATGTACAAAAATAGAAAAATTGTTCAAACATTTAGTACCCTATTTATTTTCATAGGAGCATGAGAAGACAAAATGTGAGACTGTAACATAAAAGTTTAACTTGCGAGCACAGCCGTCCCTCCACGCTCCTCTCGAGATGTTTCGCGGGAGAGGCGTTTCGCCTGGCCATGAGGTGCGAGGAGACAAGGCTGTATCCGCAGGCTAATAAATGTGTAAACATTTCATTTTTTTCGTTTGAAATTGGCGTCATTTTTTGTGCATTTGAAATGCCTGTACACAAGCTGAGTCAAGCGTTATAGCTAATATAAGTAACTTAGATGTTAAGAAAGTATTTGGTTTGGTTTCTGTTACATATTCACCTCCTTCCTGAGTGTTCAGCGTTCCTTTACTGTTTTGTTGCTGCAATTTTTAATATTTTGTATCTAGGAAATGATATAAATGGTTATTTTTGCATGCCTTAGTCTTTATTCTGAATGCGAGAGAAGAGGAGTATTCTGAGATTAAATAAATAGAAACTCAAATTGATTCATGTCTCCTGCTTGTTTTATACCAGAATATGGCTATTTGTATAGGTAATAGCATGATTTGTAGTGATATTTGGCATAAATACCACGAGTGATATTTCAAAATTGTTATACGTAATTTCACGAAGCCGTTAAACGAGTGAAATTTGAGACAAATAACACGAGTGGCGTATATTTTTGCCAAATATCACGTACAAATCATGCTATTATTTGTTTATACTACTACCCGCAAGAGGTTTGTAATTTTAACATGTAGGTTTTTCAATGTAAGCTGAAATACCACTGCTCTAAGCCAATCAAATTGCAGAAATTTATCATGTAGTAGTATAATGCCTCTGTATTTCACCTATTACATGTAATCCTGACCAATCGTCTTAGGATATTTTTTGTTTTCATCTGGACCGAGTTGTTCAAAGCTAGGTTAAGATAACCCAGGGTTAAAGCGAGATTTGAATTCAGATTTGAAAGCTTAAAAAGCATTTCAGTTTTAATTCTTTTTGTCTACAAGTTGATGATTGGAAGCTCTAAAAATAACAGAGAATTACCCCACAAAAAAAAAAGAAACCCGGGTTAAGCGCTAATCAGCCTCCGAACAACTCGGCCCTGACTTTGAAAATACCGAATTGCGAGGAAGATCCTTTCGATGGAATCTGTTTGATGGAGAGCGGTGGACTGCAAAGCCTCTCTACTCCGCGAGGCCTCTTTGTGTCATAGGGAGGCTGGGGAGAGGGGAAAAAGAAAGCGCGCGGGGTACGAAGGGAAGGGGATAGAAAGGAGTTTGGGGGTGGAATGTGAAAAATTAAACTTTAGAAAATCGTCGGGAATTTGCTAGATAAGCCTCGAAAATTATGTATAAATGGAACGGTCATCAGAAATTTTTAGCCGTCCTCCAACTATAGAAAATTCCAGGCAATTTTTTCTTCTCCGAACCGATATTTTACAGAAAACAGTTGTTGGGTGCCCCTGTTACTGCTTTTCTATTTTTGCCCAGCGTGAGCCTCTGCGGAGGAGAGAGCTGCAAAACAGATTCTCCTAGGTGATCTCTGGTATAAATTGTACCACGTGACCAAGTTTTCTCCTTAATTGTCGTTTACTTTTTAGTACTTCTACTCAAAAATAAGTTGTTGGCGCGCCAGTTTTATCCACAGGAATTGTTCTGGACAGTTTTTATCTGCTTATTTTCTGTTGTGAGAAATTCTCAACTCGAGTCTCACTTTTGCCGGTTGCCGTAAACGTGACTCTTAATCTCTCTAGCTCTATTGCTAATGTCAGTTGTGTCGTCTGGTCGTGTTTGTTGTCATCTCCCGGCTAGCGCGCGGTGTTTGATAGGAAGAATGCGTCCTGTACACCAATCTCCGCCTGCGCTTCGTATTAAAGAGAGTGGCAACTGGGGTGTACATCAAGTGGGAACGCCTTCACCCACATGGTATCGATATCTGATTCTAGCTTAGTCTCCAGGTGCCCGTTTCTCGAAAGTCCCGGAAACTCAAAGGGCTCGAAATCAAATATTGAAATCAAAATCTAAAGAAAAAGAGGGCCTGGAGGGCGGACTTGGCTAACAAACTGATAGTTTCATCATGTTACTTGCAAAAGCTATGGAAACCTCTGACTTGAATGTTAATAAAAACAATTAATTACCAGGACTTTCGGGAAACGGGCCAAAGGGTCTTTTCAATCTCCTACTCGGTTTTCTAATCAACACCGATTTTAAGATAGGCTCTTGGGAAAACGACCTGAAGATGGTGTTCGTTTTGTCATTCATAGGGGTTGATATGATCACGGCTCATAAGCCAA
>CAXIVM010001776.1:0-14000 GCA_964035705.1 Porites rus | reverse complement strand
TCATGGGGCCATTTGAGCCTGGCGAACGTAGGACGCTCCTGGGCCGCTGGCTTTTGCGCACTTTGGCACTGCTACCTTTTCGCCACGTCAGCGACCTTGCTCTTTGTGAACTCCGCCGCCACCATTCTCCAATGCTATATCCAGTGGTTTTCAACCACCAGTGTTCATTTGACAAGCTTCCAAGAGCTAGAGTTCAAAACCCAGAACTCGATTCACTTCATTGGGGCCTTTTTCAGGTCCTACATTTTGCTCAGTGTGACCTCAGATGTGATGCGTTTCGCGTATTTGCTTTGCAAGGATGCATGGCGTGCAGACGTTTTTGAAGCTTACCGCCGCCTTTGGGCCTGCGATGCATGGAATGAAGTGAGCGCAGGGGAATTCTACAGCCACAACTGGTCAATGTGCTTAAGCCGGCGGCAGAAGATTTGCGATGTCATTTGCCAATGCTTTCTTCATGCTTCCATCGACCTAGTGCCATTTCTCCTCTTTCTCTACGGCATCAATGAAAAGGAAACGACCCAAGTGTTCTTGTGCCGCATTTGCCTTTGCATTGGAATTGTTCACATCTTGGTCTTCTATTTTCTTTGGTTGTGCACGGACGTTGCCCTGAAACTCCACCATTTCGTGGGCGCTTGGGCCATGGCGCGTGGTCATTCCCCAGCTCGACACCGAACCTACTCGTATCACCCGACGGCTCCGGGTGTTCCTTATTCCGAATGCCGCTCGCTTTATGCCCTTTGTGCGGCTCTGGTGCACGGCTTTCTGAAAGTGCTTCCTGTAGCCATGGCCATTGCAACGCTGATCTTCGGGCTCCTGGTTTCTCCCAACTGTTATGCGGTGGCTGCAGGAATGGCCCTCTCGAGCATCATGCTCACCTTGCAAATTCTTGGCCCAGTGGATACCATCACCATGGGAAATATGCGGCTTTTAGATCCATGGTTTCCGATCCCTGAAGAGCTACAACAGTGGGCTGAGCAGTGGTGCGATCTAGGCTTTAGTGAGCAGAAGCAAAAGCAGCAGCCGTTTCTTTTGATGTTGGGTTTCTCAGCCTTGGCTTTTGGATTCTTCGGCTTTCCGGGACTCACCATGGTGTGCATTTTGCTGCTGGTGTGCGTATTGCTGGAGCTGCTGGTGCTGCGCGCCGCGGGGAGATTGTCCTGGTTATGGTGCTTTCTGGAATCCGCGGTCGAGACACTGATCTTAATCTACATTATGCTTTCTACAGCGTCCGATGCCTTGGCAGACTGCACAGTGAACTTGCCGTTATTCGTCCTCGTTGTCCTAGTTGTATTTCTGGGAGGCATTCTGCAGAAGGATAGAGATTAATAGGAGACTCTATAGGTACTTATAGTCAAGGACAACTAGTAGGCAGGAACGGAACCTAGCCAAAAATTAAGCAGATAATTTCACCGGGCGGTAAATGTTGAAACCCCCTCACCTCAAATCCTTTGCTTACTAGTCCTCACTCAAGATGTATATATTTGTTTGCTTCATGTTTGCTATTGCTTTGCTTTGACTAATGTTCCTCAATCCTTGTTCCTTACTAAGTTTCCTAGGTCCTTTGGGTCCTGTCCTACTACCTGTCCTACTACTGGCAAATAAAAGGAGAAGAAAGGAAAAGGAGAAGGAATTGTAATTTATCAATGCATTTGTCGTCTCGTCCAGCACGTGGTGCAGTAGTAAGCAGCAAGCATTCATGCCTACTACACTGCAAAGTATCAGACGTGTGTCCAACGGCTGTTTTCATTCAATCCCGGTCCCCATATATCGTGTCCCGTTTACATGAGCAACTGCGCAGTGTGCCCACTGGTGGGCTTGTAGTATAGGATCCGAGGGATCACCCATGGCGGGTGCTAGAATCAAAGACAAAATAACATGTGTCCTCAAATCATTTAATCCTGACGTCATAGTCTTGTCCCATTTCTTTGAATGTGTATGTATGTATATATATATACATATCTCGATAAAGGCTTTCACAAGATAGCACCCAACATGTTTGATAGACACACATTTTCTGCTTACTACCCCTTGAGCCTGGCTGACCAAATCTAGGCTTACATATAGGTCCGCTCAAAAACACCAAAAAAACAGCCTCGAGCAGCTGTGGTAAGCAGGATTTTTTCTGCCTACCGGCTGTCCGTGACTATAGTTTTGGAACTGTGAGAGAGAAAGAGGGAGTGAGAGAGAAGCAGCGAAAGAGTATGAAACACAGAGACCTGATTGACAGCCAGACTCGCCAGAGAGAGAGAGAGAGAGACCTGTTTTGCGAGGTGATGATACTTTTGCTTGTCATGAGACAGTTCGGCTTCCAGCGGCAGTTCCATGGTGGAGAACGGCTGCGCCACGCGAGCGTCAACATCTTCGGAGTGGTTCATGTTTTTTTTGTTGTCCTTGTTTGCTTTGCCATGCAGACCTATGGTGAAGATACTGAGTGGAGCGCGTTCGGATCACCATTGAATTCAACTGCTTTTACTGCTATTCATCAGGTCCCTGAACATTCCACGTGGCTTAAGGATGCTTACCCGGTGTGTGGCATTCAATTTCGCCACCAGCACAATGGAACGCAACGGTACTTTCATCTGGCAGATTTAGCATTGATGGCATCTTTGACCTATGAACCACGGAGCCGAGTGTCTGAAGCGTGTGCTCACTTCTTTCAATCCAGCTGGCACGTGGAGACGATCGACTCTAAGTTTCTGAAGCAGAACGAGGTGAAATTCCTTCTTTTTACGCATCCCAACTGCAAGACGGGCAACCCGAGAACAACAGGAACCCGATTCGGTTTTAGTAGGGAGCCGTGCGAAGAGACAATCGCTACGGAACGTAGTCACGGAACGTAGAGGCCGCCATGTACACATTCCTTGCAATATGCATAATATGCCACATGTTAGGCCAAGACTGGAGGAAGGCCAGTTCGTTTTTGCCTGTTTTTCTTCTCGAGGTCTGCTGACAATCGCACGACAGTCATTGCAGTGAGGGGCACATTGGACTTCTTGGACGTGTTGCAGGATGTATCGCTGTGGCTGGTGCCTGCGCTTCTTCAAATCTTCAATTATGTGGGGCTGGATGTCTCATTTGGCCCTTGGGGTATGGCTATGGCTGGACTATCCCAGCTCATCCCTATGGCCAACATCGACAGGGAAACCACCTTCAAGTCGGTTTTGTTGGCCACTGAATTCATGATGAAAGAGCATCCGGAAAGACGTTTCTATTTGACGGGCCACTCCTTAGGAGGTGGGGTCGCCAAGCTCGTTCAGCTCCTTTTGGACACGGAGAGTGTGAAGCCACAGACTGTTACCTTCTCGGCGCCGGGGGTTCATTATGCTGCCCATGTGCTCTTGGAAGACCGCTTCATCAATCTTCATGAAAAATTTGAGCGACAGATGGGCTTATTGATGACCATTCGACCTGGGCGTGACCTGATTTCTTTGATTGATCATGGTAGTGGCGCCACTCTTCGAGTTCCATGTCGGGGCAATGCCTATCAGTGCCATAGTATTTATCGGACTCTTGGAAGCGAAATTGGGGGGCCATCGCTAGTAGCCCCCAAAGAATGCCGAAGCTTGAAGTAGCTAAGCAATGCTAAGCAGCTCAGGACTCTTTGGAGCATTCTGGACATTTGTGGTGCTCCAAAACATTTGCCGCATCTCTTCGTACCGTGCAGCTGGTCACCCGACGCTTGCTGAAAGTGGTAGCCCCGAAGGAGTGATGAGGTCCGGATGAGTCCGGAGTAGTCCGGAAAGGTGACAAAAAAGGAAGTAAAATCGGAATAGTCCGAAAGGGTCCTCAGTCTTCCCAAAGATGAAAGATGATGCAGAAAAGCAGGTGAAAGAGAAGAGAAACAAGGAAGCCTTTAGAAACAAGTGCATCGCTTCTAGTAACAAGTAACAAGTGCCTTAAATGGAGAATTCTGGTAGAGGATGGCAGGTGCAGGGCCCAATGAGGCACACCAAAAACGGCAGACTGGCCAGTCAGGGGCCCCGTGAGGGGTGAGGAATGCGACATCTAAGAGGTCTGATGTCGACAAGAGACGGTTGCAAGGGTTGGAGGCCTTCGCAAGTAGCTTGGAGGCGGACGACTGGCAGCAGTGATTGCAGCTTCATAGCCGGGCCATAGCGATGAAACAAACATCGAACAGCGAGTTGAGAGGCCGAAAAGCCCTATTCAATCACCCAAATCGTGACAGAGACAAAGTGAGAGCAAAGATGGAAGAAAGAGTTCAAAAGGTACTGGCTGCTTGCTTGGACTTGGGAATGTTCATGGATGTTCATGTTCTCATATGTTTTCATGGTGCTCACATGTTTTCACCTAGCGATCACACATACCATACCATACCATACCATACCATACCATACTACACTGCCTACTTAAATAACCAATATTACGGTAAATGGCATGACATGCATTTAATGCAGTACATAACATACATTAATACCATACATAACACGTGATGTGATCATTTGACATGACTACATGGACTACATGTCATTCATGAGAACCTTTTCAATATTGAACGGGTGAACATCAAAGACCTCCTGCTTCATACAGTTGTCCATGTCCATGTCGTTTCGCAGCATTCAAGTTTCCAAGACGAGCGCGTCAACGTGGATAGCAGATTCCTTCATCGGGAATGCATCCATGGAGTGAATTCGTTCTCACTGTGGCATTGGCTGGCGGAGTGGCGTGTGCCACAGGTTTGAATTGTCCGGCCACGTGCACAGCGACAGTTGACGGCTCATCTTGGCCATGCAGATACCATAGTAACGAGTGCAAAGTGAATGCTACCCTGAATCCTTCACGCTGCTTGGTGGAATGACTGGCAAAATGAACTAGTTCAAAAAAAGAAACATCGTCTCTTGAGTTACTGATACCGATGGCCTCCACCCTAATAGCAATGGCCTCCAACCTAATAGTGGCCTCCATCTGATAGTGCTGGTCTCCATGAACATGTTTTTGCAGATTCAGCGACCTGCGATGGTGTTCTTGAAGACGTTTTCCTCACGATTCGCACGTCGTGGAGACCCATTTGAGGAATTGATGTGGTCGATCTCAATGTGGCAGTCATCAACCCATACTCGGGAGGACTGGGGGAACTTATGACTATGGTTGAGCCTTCTGTTGCCCAGGCCATCCAGGACTGTGGGGGTAGCAAGCGAAGAGAGGGCGAACAATGTCGAGGGTTTTGTGACCCAGTATCGGCAGAAAGGTTTCAGTGATTCGCGTGCAACGATGCCGCAGGATATTGAAAATAGCGCCTTTTTGCCTGGCTATAGACTTAACGCATACGTCTCAGTTTCTCGGTGAAAGGAATGGACCAGTGAGGTTCATGACTTCAGTTTTAGGCTTTCGCCAGACAATAAGAGAGAACAAGGCGGAACAAGGCTCATGAGATTTCATGAGCTTTTGAACGAGATTTAAATGCCACTGCTACTAGGTTGGAGGCCATGGCTGCTAGCATGGAGCAGGTGGAGGCAATTACTTACTACTAGGTTGGAGGCCATGCCTGCTAGCGTGGAAGCCATTGCTTCTAGGTTGGAGGCCATCGCTAGTAGGTTGGCAACCATCGCTGTTATGTTGGAGGCCATCGCTGTTAGGTTGGAGGCCATCGCTGTTAGGTTGGAGGCCATCGCTACTAGGGTGGAGGCCATCGCTACAAGGGTGGAGGCCATCGCTATTAGATGTTTTTTTCTCAAGCAAAACCTATGGAACGCGGGTTTGTTGGAATATTGGCGCTCGGTCGCTCGCTCCCACATCGAACACAACGATTCTGAGGATTCCAAGTGCACAGCTCCTGATGCAATTTCAGCATCTCTGGTTGCTATGACCACGGCTCCGAAGAAGCATGTGGTATTGAGCGATTCCTGCAGTGCAGCTTGCGAAGCCGTCAATGACGCCATTCGACAGTTTAATGTGCTGCAGGCGCGGCAGAATCACGGAGTGTTGCGGGAAAAATGTGGTCACAAGAAGCTAGTAGAAACAAAGAAGCTACTAGAAACAAGTGCATCGCTAGTAGTAACAAGTGCCTTACTACTAGTAACAAGGACGCTAGTAGTAACAAGAAGCTCCCAACGAAGCATTTCGGGCATCGCCACGAGTCCGGAGCGATCGGACGCGTGCTACGAAATGGAGCTGGCCTTACTAACAAGTAGCAGCTAGAACGCTACTAGTAACAAAGGGCATTGCTACTAGGAGCAAGGACACTACTAGGGGCTCCTGGCCTTACTGCTAGGAGCAAGAACGCCACTAGTTCGTCCATTGGCCTGTTGGTCCGACTCAGGTAGGTCCCGGCTGTGTGTCGGTGAGCTTGAGCGACCGAGATCGCTATCCATATTTCACACGGATGGCACCTTCCTTGCGATTCAACGTGATTACTCTCTATGAGCTCTTCAAGTTTCTGGGTGTCCATCGAGTCGGCATCATCTATGGATACAGGAACATCAACAATCTAGTGAAAGACTTGTTCCTGGAGATGATGGCAGTGGACAATGCTGCTGGAACCTACTCATGGACTCCCCTGTATACACAGCGTGTTGAGTCTATTGAAGATGCAGAATCCGCAGCGCAGATGGCGCGCAGCAAAGATGCAAGGACACAGAACCAAAGTTACACCGAACAAGATGTCCGAGGTAGTTTTCGGGTTTGGGATTGATTGTTTGTGTTAGCCACGATGGTTTTGTGTGTGCGTACGCTTGCTTTAACAAGTGTTTTCCTGGGCTGCTGTGCTAGTTGCTGGTGCCCAAGGTATTTTCAGGGCTGCCCTAAGAAAAAAGCAGCTCAAGTGCAAAACACAGGGTTGACTGGCTTTTGCAAGATGATAAGTTCTCATTGTGCTTGTATCTAGTCGTATGGTGACATGCACAACCAACGAATTTAACTTAGAGAATGCCTTTGAAAGCCTGCTTTCATTTGCTTTCCCAAGTCCACCTGTCCAGCAGTTCATGGGACTGACAAGACAGCACTCAAAACAACTGGAACTAGAATCTAGATGGAATATGAAAGAATAGGGCAACAACGCAAGCACGCGTTTTGCACTGTTGCCCAGGAGTCGAGGGTTGTTCCTCAAAGTGTTCGGTTCGACAAGACCGATGCAATGTGTCCGTTCTTTCCGGTTGTCGGCACCAGGAAACGAACCAGAAGCTACTAGGGGCAAAGGGCATCGCTACTAGGAGCAAGGACGCTACTAGGGGCTCCTGGCCTTACTAGGAGCAAGAGGACGCGACGAACGGAACAAAGGGCATTGAGTCACAGCCAAGAGGGATCGTGTCAAATATGCTGAAATGCGCGACCTGACGACGGTAGTGGATCACTACTTGGACGTTCGCCGATCTCTAGAAACTGCTAGCAACCTAATAGCGATGGCCTCCACCTAGTAGCTTCTATAGTTTTCTAGAAGGCTTCAAAGACCTACTATAGTAGCCTTTGGTTCCTAATAGCCATGGCCTCTAGAAACTTTTTTTAGGTGTCACTACATGTCGCATGTGTCCGTTTCTGTGACAGGGTTGTCCCCTAAGAGCTGTGGAAAGAAGGGCCAGAACCACTTTTGACTGTCGCTTTTAAGAGCCAATATGCTTCTTCTAAGCACAGGCAAGAAAGTCGCTTTCGCAGCTCGCAATTGGAGATGAGAAACCTAGTTTCACAAGTAAGTTTCTAGTCATGTTTGCTTTTCTAAAAACTTTATATCGTTTTCTCTCTTGAAACCTCTGTATACATTATTCTGTGTTCGTGTGCCATAATAATGTGCTTTTTGTCTCTAGAATTATTGACCGTATTTCTCCACTTTTAGCAGTTTTGCGTAGGGAGGGAGTCACAACCTTAATACTTACAATTTTTCTTTTAGTGCACTACTGCTACGCCTTGGCACTTGCCAAATTCAAAGCGCTCACCGTTGGCAAATGTGGGAGGCCACAACGCTCTTTTGTAGATGTTTTGATCGCAAAAGTTGGAGGCCATCACTAATAGGTGGGAGGCCAGTTGGGAGGCCATCGCTCTTGTTTTCATCGCAAAAGTGCGCACACTGCCATTGCTTTGACTGATCCACATGAGAACCAAAGTCGCTGTAATTACCACTTGGCATTCCAGCATGACCACAGGCAGCAGGCAGCGCACGTTATGCCTATCATTCTATCCGATCCGTGATTGTTGTCCTTCTGCTTCCACTCTTGCAGCATTTCTTGACTAGCGAGTTGCTGTTGCGAGAATTCTCTTCAGCACAAACCGTCCTGTTCACCCGTGACGCTTGGCCGGGAGGTGCAACTTGGCAGATGCGCTCAACTCATTTAGAACAAACGTTTATAGAAGAACCAAATTAAAGAATTAAAACTTGGCAGATGCGCTCAACTCTTGGAATCCAAAGAGTTTTCAAGAATTCTCAAGAAATCTCTTAGGATTCCAAGAATGCCACCGCGCATCTCAACATTTAAACCGAGCGAGACTCGGACCCTACGCCGTTCTTCTGCCGTAGCGGGGTTCACATCGCATCCGGTTCCAGCGGACGCCTGGATGGACCATCCAACACTCGCTCCACTGCATCCTGTGCGCAGGCCTGCTGGCACCTTTGTACATGCAGCCCGTACTAGGCTCGTACTAGGCGCACCCCACCCCCTGCTCCCCCAGCAGTTTGCAGCAGAACTTACCCAGCTGTGGTCCATGGCAACCCCTTCACATCACAAAGAAAAGTGTGTGCTGAGTTCCGATGGAAGCGTGCCTTCACAGGCAAACAAAGCTTGCGCGTGTACAGGTGAGTGAGATGTCTACCAGGAGGGCTACTCGTACGTGTGTGTGTGTGTGTCAACCCCTGTTTCCAAGAGCACTACTCTAGCTATTCCTACTATTACAGCTCGGCCATTAGCAATCTTGTACAGAAAACCAGCAGGGGGCACCGGGGGTGCTGATGAGACCGGTGCTAACAAAGACCCTCATCAGTCACCTGTGATACAGTTGGAGACGTCCAACTGCGTACCTGCATTTGCATTTTGAGAACCTAAGTATTGCCAAAGCTGTCCAATAGGTTGTTTCCGCATTCTACGTATTCACCTAGAGGATCCTAGAGGGCTAATGCACTCCGCGAAGAAGCCTGAAATCGCGCTCTGCGGAGCAACCTTCCCAAGTGTGTCTTCGCAGCTTCTTCCCACTGTGGTAAGCTGTGTGATCCCTGCGGGCCGCCGTTACTGCAAGAACCTTCTCACTCCTCACCGCAGGAGTAAGTTTCCTGAAGTTTTTCTGAAGATCATTCGACTGAATTTTCCTGCTCGAAATCAGCTTGCTTGGAATGTCTCACCTTGCACACGTGAAGTGTTACTGCAGAGTTCACTGTAATTTCCACTGAAATATACTGCAGAGTTTCACTGAAACATGTCTCACCCCGGAGATGTTTCCTTGTTCCAATTTTTAATAATTTTCAATAAATTTTAACAAAGCGCCGATTCGGCTTCTCGGACAGTGCCTATGGGCCCGTACCGTTCGCTCGTAAGAGCATCCATCCCTACCCCGCACCCCCTGCACCTTTGCTTGTTTTTCTTGCCTTTTCGTTTGTCTTGTTCCTTCTTTCAGGCTTTTTAGGTATGATCCAGGCTCGTTTAGTCAACGCACGCCCTGCCCGCCCGCCGCCCCCCCCTGCACCTTTCTCTTCTTTCCTTGCCTTTTTCGTTTGTCTTGTTCTTTTCTTCAGGCTGGTTAGGTGGCATCCAGGCTCGTTTAGTCAATGCACGCCCGAACACCCCTTCACCCCCTGGCAGAAAAAGGGGAAAAAAGAAAAAGAAAAAGACAAGAAAAAAAAGAGGGACAAAACAAAACCAAGCTTCAGCTGACTGTCATTCAAAAGAACACTGCGCCGCAGCGCTGCGGCCACGTCGAGAAAAAAGACAGCCCGCTTGCTTTATTCAGCTTGCTTTATTCAGTTTATTCAGTTTACTTTCTACAACTTCCTGACTGTATTCAACTTGCTGACTTTACCACCAAGCACTATTGGCATACAAGGACGGTTACTAGATGCGCCGGGTTCGGCTTTCTGTGTGTGTCAACCCCTGTTTCCAAGGGCACTTACTCTAGCTACTCCTACTATTACAGCTCAGCCATTAGCAATCTTGTACAGAAAACTAGCAGGGGGCACCGGGGGTGCTGATGAGACCGGTGCCAACAAAGACGCTCATCAGTCACCTGTGATACAGTTGGAGACGTCCAACTGCGTACCTGCATTTGCCTTTTGAGAACCTAAGTATTGCCAAAGCTGTCCAATAGGTTGTTTCCGCATTCTACGTATTCACCTAGAGGATCCTAGAGGGCTAATGCACTCCGCGAAGAAGCCTGAAATCGCGCTCTGCGGAGCAACCTTCCCAAGTGTGTGTGCAGGTGAGCTCGATCTATGTGCATAGCCCCTACCCTGACAAGCCTATAGAAAAGGACACATTGCGACATCACATTTCACCATGCCAAGGGCCACTGCACATCACATTACTTGTGCTACACTTCCACCACCCAATTGCACTTAACACCAACATCGTATCGAACGCCAAGCGTCAAGAGCACCACAGGCCAACGCCAGACACATTGAAACTACATGTGACGTAGCTACGTTGCACATCACCGAGGTCCCGCTTTGGGATGATTTTCTGAGCTCCCACCACCTGGTTCCACTAGAGATTGCCAGGTGTTGGAAAGTGTTTATCAAAAAAAGGATTGAGGTTGGAGGCCATCGGGGTTGAAGGCCATGGCTATTGGGTTGGAGGCCATCGCTATTAGGTTAGGAAAGGAAGGAGGCCATCGCTGTTAGGTTGGAGGCCATCGCTATTAGGTTGGGGCAGGGCGGGGAAACAAAATCCGTTTTCACGCTTTAGCTTGTGCACATCCTGCACCATGCCGCAGGATAAACTTCATGGCCCTGTATGAGCTGGAAGGTTCCATGGTACTGTGTCAAGCCTACAAGAAGAATATGCTCACTCCAGAATTCAATTGGTTTGTTGCGACAGGATGGTGGAATGAAAATTTCATTTTGCTAGCGGCAAACACTGCAGAGAGCCCATGTACTGAGAGCGAACTACATCGAGCATCCTTTGGTCTAATTGGAGTTGACCGTGGACCAATGCTCAACACAAATGTGGTGCACTCGCTGTCGGGAAGAACACTATCTGACCTGTACCACGACTACACCGTGGGTTGTGAGGGCTTCGGAAATGGAAAGGGTGTTTGCAGTCACCAGTGGGCTGGTTATTTTTACGATGGTATGTGGCTCATCGCGCAAGTCTTGCACAACTATTTGATCGACCAGAACAGGTGGCATGCACGGCATGCACAAACAAGCGACACACAGGTAACAGTAGAACTACAACCAACAGTATAACTATAACCATCACTTTGCATACATGCCAAATTGTTCTAATGGCATTCTGACGTAGTGGAAATGGAAAAGTTACACAACATCACAACATGCTAAAGCGTCTTGTTACATGTACGTTGTGACTGGTTCCTCGCACAGCAGGTCTTTTGATTCTTTGGGTTCCAGCTTCTCCTTGGACGCGCTCTACGAGTGTCCGGGCGAAAGTCTTTCCTAGCCAACCTCAGCGATGGCCTCCACCTAGAAGCGATGGCCTTCAAACTAATAAGTACTACTGGTGCATGCCGAGACTTGAAAGTGGCAGGATGTGCTGAGACCTTGTGTCGGAGATAGCTCTACACCGCATAGATTAGTCTAAGACTTCCCGTTTCTTCCAAACGAAGTGCTAGTATATTAGTAGTATATATATATATATAAACAGGTGTTTGGCAGCGCATTGGTGTGCCTGTGACCGCATGAGGCTGGCATTGCACGTGGATTTCCAGGGGCAAACGGGGCGCGTGCGTTTATTCAACTCCGTGGAGCCCAAGACGAGTCCTCCGTCCCACGGAGATCGCGATGGCATTGTGCTGCTGCGCCAGGTGCGCGGCGAAACGACGAACGTCGAAAGGAGAGAGAGATGTTTCTAATAGCAAACATTGTTACTACTAGTAAGGCACCTGTTACTACTAGCGTGGCACTTGTTTCTAATAGCAAACATTGTTACTACTAGTAAGGCACCTGTTACTACTAGCGTGGCACTTGTTTCTAATAGCAAACATTGTTACTACTAGTAAGGCACCTGTTACTACTAGCGTGGCACTTGTTCTAATCGCAAACATTGTTACTACTAGTAAGGCACCTGTTACTACTAGCGTGGCACTTGTTTCTAATAGCAAACATTGTTACTACTAGTAAGGCACCCGTTACTACTAGCGTGGCGCTTGTTTCTAATAGCAAACATTGTTACTACTAGTAAGGCACCCGTTACTACTAGCGTGGCACTTGTTTCTAATAGCAAACATTGTTACTACTAGTAAGGCACCTGTTACTACTAGCGTGGCACTTGTTTCTAATAGCAAACATTGTTACTACTAGTAAGGCACCTGTTACTACTAGCGTGGCACTTGTTTCTAATAGCAAACATTGTTACTACTAGTAAGGCACCTGTTACTACTAGCGTGGCACTTGTTTCTAATAGCAAACATTGTTACTACTAGTAAGGCACCTGTTACTACTAGCGTGGCACTTGTTTCTAATAGCAAACATTGTTACTACTAGTAAGGCACCTGTTACTACTAGCGTGGCACTTGTTTCTAATAGCAAACATTGTTACTACTAGTAAGGCACCTGTTACTACTAGCGTGGCACTTGTTTCTAATAGCAAACATTGTTACTACTAGTAAGGCACCTGTTACTACTAGCGTGGCACTTGTTTCTAATAGCAAACATTGTTACTACTAGTAAGGCACCTGTTACTACTAGCGTGGCACTTGTTTCTAATAGCAAACATTGTTACTACTAGTAAGGCACCTGTTACTACTAGCGTGGCACTTGTTTCTAATAGCAAACATTGTTACTACTAGTAAGGCACCTGTTACTACTAGCGTGGCACTTGTTTCTAATAGCAAACATTGTTACTACTAGTAAGGCACCTGTTACTACTAGCGTGGCACTTCTTTCTAATAGCAAACATTGTTACTACTAGTAAGGCACCTGTTACTACTAGCGTGGCACTTCTTTCTAATAGCAAACATTGTTACTACTAGTAAGGCACCTGTTACTACTAGCGTGGCACTTGTTTCTAATAGCAAACATTGTTACTACTAGTAAGGCACCTGTTACTACTAGCGTGGCACTTGTTTCTAATAGCAAACATTGTTACTACTAGTAAGGCACCTGTTACTACTAGCGTGGCACTTGTTTCTAATAGCAAACATTGTTACTACTAGTAAGCACCTGTTACTACTAGCGTGGCACTTGTTTTCTAATAGCAAACATTGTTACTACTAGTAAGGCACCTGTTACTACTAGCGTGGCACTTGTTTCTAATAGCAAACATTGTTACTACTAGTAAGGCACCTGTTACTACTAGCGTGGCACTTGTTTCTAATAGCAAACATTGTTACTACTAGTAAGGCACCTGTTACTACTAGCGTGGCACTTGTTTCTAATAGCAAACATTGTTACTACTAGTAAGGCACCTGTTACTACTAGCGTGGCACTTGTTTCTAATAGCAAACATTGTTACTACTAGTAAGGCACCTGTTACTACTAGCGTTGGCACCTGTTTCTAATAGCAAACATTTGTTACTACTAGTAAGGCACCTGTTACTACTAGCGTGGCACCTGTTTCTAATAGCAAACATTGTTACTACTAGTAAGGCACCTGTTACTACTAGCGTGGCACCTGTTTCTAATAGCAAACATTGTTACTACTAGTAAGGCACCTGTTACTACTAGCGTGGCACTTGTTTCCTAATAGCAAACATTGTTACTACTAGTAAGGCACCTGTTACTACTAGCGTGGCACTTGTTTCTAATAGCAAACATTGTTACTACTAGTAAGGCACCTGTTACTACTAGCGTGGCACTTGTTTCTAATAGCAAACATTGTTACTACTAGTAAGGCACCTGTTACTACTAGCGTGGCACTTGTTTCTAATAGCAAACATTGTTACTACTAGTAAGG
>CAXIVM010001775.1:0-39025 GCA_964035705.1 Porites rus | reverse complement strand
ATCGAATCTCCTTGCCTTTGCCTTCACCCTTTGGTGTGCGATCTTTCCCTCCTTTGGGGTTTCCCTTGGGTGGTCGGTCATACCCAACAGGATTTCCTTTGTGACTGTCTCTGGAAAAGTCGAGTGCTTTCGATTGCTGTTCATAGAACTCCAGTGACTCCATCAACTCTCGTAAAGTCGAAGACTTCCCGTGGAACGCAAGGTGTCGGTGAATTTCTTGCGGTAAGCACCTCATCATGACTATGATCTGGTCTACCTCCATCATCTGGAGATCTGCGAATGCTGCACACTGATCTCGCAAGCGTGCAAACTCCTGCGTAAGGAACAAACATGTGTCCAATGGGTTTTTGATACTCCCTGCTGATGGGCATCCAAGTTGCTTCAATCCATTCACATCAAGTCTCATCACTGCTTCCCGCAGTGACAGTGCTTCCGCTCGAGTCGTAACTCCAAGCAAGTTGTTGATTCTTCTGAACAACTCATATCCGCACGTGAGTCCTCCCTGCTCTCGTTCCTGCAGGACTGCGAGGTCCAATCCCCTCTTGTATCCTGACATTGCTTGTTTCATCCAGTGATACAGTTTACTACTCCTCACTGCGGCTTCTGGGGCAAGTTTCCCTTGCTCAATGGTAGTTGTTTGCTTCACTGCCTCTTGCAATTCCGCTGCGTAGCACTCGTCCAAAAGACACAACCACGATCCAAATCGCTCTCGGAAGGATAACCAGGTGTTGATCTCATGTCTTCTTCCTGAATCTTTGATCTCAAGTTGTGGACAGTTCGGTATGTAACTCTCCATCTTTCCTCCACTGCTTCCAGAATATTTTGAGTCAGATTTCTTGGATGCTGAGGTGAACAGTGATCCTGTTCTCGGTGTACTGGACGTAGCAGCTTCCTCTGCAGCTTTTCTTTCCTCTTCTGCCTTTCTCTCACGCTCATCCGCTTCGCGTTGAGCTTGGTCTTTCAAGACATCAGTCTGCATCTGAACCAAACCTGAAACTAGCTTGGTCAGTTCTGAAATTTGTGCTCCTTGTCCAGCGATCAAGTTCTGCTGTTGAACTATATTCTGATGCTGGTTTCTCAATACTTCGATCAACGCTTCTTGTGTCAATCCCTGTCCTCCGGTAGGACTCGCAGGCATCTGAGGTGAGTTGAAATTATCTTGAAACGTTCTCCCCGTTGGGGTAGGGCTGTTCGGTACCGGTATCTCTGCAGCAGCACTTCCTGCTGGATCTGGTGGTGGAGACCTCTCTCTACCTGTGTACTCTTCCATACTCACTGGTCGCCTCCTCGTTGGCGATGCTGTCCGTCGCTCGGTAGGACTGGACATTCTTCCTGGGAGCTCCACGCTCCGCTACCACGAAAAACTCCGGGTAGCAACCTTACACGGTAGACTACCTACCTTATCTGGATCTTTAGCTCACAACAGGCTCTCACACTCGTCCGGTACGGTACGAAACCTCTCCCTTACACTTCCGAATACTTCGGAAAACTTCAAATGCTGCACTAGCTGCTCTCAGACACTCGCACCCTTTTCTCACACTAGCCAAACGAATTGGCCTTGAGCCAAAACATATCCCGTAGCACTAAACTATACAAAGAATACACAAAAACATATTAAAAGTCTCTTAAAAGTATCTCCACACACAAAGAACTCTTTCAAAACTTCCGACTACGCTACAAGTCGCTTTCAAACAATTAAGAAACAAAATGTTGTACTACCGCCAGGTTCCAAATCTTTCACAAACAAACTTAAGCGAAATTTATGCATCGCAAACTGCAAGCATCGAGCGAGGTGGACATCCCGACATGGAATTTCTTCACAATGCGGAGCTGTCGGCAATTTTGCCAAGCCTCTGCTCCAATGAGCCTGATGCCCTCTACACTGACGTGTCGCAGACGTGGAACCCCTAGCTCCTCGTCAAAAGCGTCCGAATCGGGTGCTTCCGCGGGGAGCAGCTCTGCCCACAGGGGTTTTTTAAACAAAGCATTGTGATCTGCCTGCACCCACTGTTCAATGTCACCCATCCAGGGACAAATCGTTGAGCACCCTCTTCTTTGGGTTGGTATCCGCAGCCCCCCTTCACTTCCGCGGGCGTGAAGCTCTGCCGCTCCATGACTACAACCAGGTCAGGCAGGATCTGCACTGGTAGATGGACAAAGAGGTCATTGGTGGGCAGCGTCTGCTCTCCATGCTCCATTTCCCTGACAAAGAACATGATGACAGTGCGCACAAAGGTGAGGGCATCGGCGTCTTTTTCCTTTGTTGTCTGTGGTTTCCCTTCCACAGCTTGGGCTGTTCCCTCGTGTCTGTGTTGACTATCAAAGAAACAGCACCTTGCGATGAAAGCAAGAAGCCCATACTGCCAGAAGCGGGGGCTTGCAAAGGGCAAGTTGTTCGTGAGTGATGAAGGGGCATGCTGGGTGCCCACTCTTCACAAAGGCGAAGAGGTTGGACAGGGGAGCAGCAAAGGCTTCACTTACACGGAGGAGATCTCCTATATAGGCTTGGTTGATTTCATCTGGAATGTCTACAAAGGAGGAGCCGTGGAGTGCTTGTTCTGTCACCCTCCTCCAGAGGAATGTACGGACGAGGCGATTAATTTGCTTGTTGGAAATAGCAAGTCTCGCCATCGGCCATTCTCCATGGCAAGTCACTGTAGATCTGTGATGGGGGGAGCGGCACACTTTGCCCGTCAGCTTCTCTGGCCGTTCGAGCCGCATTTTGATGGTCGTACACACCAATATACCCCGAGCGCTGCCTGAAGGTGCATTTTGTGGAGCAGGCATTGAACAGCTCTGTTTCCCAAGTGACTTCACAATATCGGGCCGAGGGCCTGTGAAAACTGCAAACGACTTTATGGAGGTCATCCTCCTGGGCACAGAAATCACAGCCCTACTCCACTCCACCTTTGCCCACTGTGTAGCCTCACATTGCATGTGGCTACCACCAAGACTCACACAAATTGGCAAAGAAGCTTTCCTTGATTGTGTCATGCTCCAAGAAGCAGTCATCCCGACAGAGCTCAGTGACACAGGCAACCGTGCTTTCTGCGGGTGTGAACAACTGCAACGATTTACTCTCCTGGATTGGGAAGATATTGAACTGGGTGCAGGCAGAGCGCAATGCTTTCTTCATGTGTGACAAATTTGAAAAACCCCGGTGGGTGGAGCTCCTCTCCGCTGATGGGCCCGATTCGGACGCCTTTGATGAAGAGTTATACCAAAAGTACTCCTAACATCAAGTCAGTCCATGCGAGGTTCAAGGTGGGTGCCTTAGCATCTGTCTTCAGGAAACATCTTTGCCCTAGGAACAGTCCATGAGCAGAGTCAGAAGCTTTTGGCTCAAACAGTAAAAGCAAATGGACAGCCATTCATGGAGCTTGACGACTCATCCAGACTTAGTACTCCCCCTGAAATGGAGCCGGTCATGGACTGCTCCTTGGTACTGACTTCGCTCTCGGGGGTGACTATCAAGGTCTTCCTCAGTGTGGCAAAGTTTGATCGATTTGAGGACCTAGAGGACCAGGTTATGGACTTCTAGCCTCAGTCACTGATCTCAAAGTGTTTGGGTGCTCCATCGACTTTTTGCAAACTGCCACACAGACATACCTTGAGGATCCAATCTGGGACAGGCTACAGCAAGGCATGGCATACACTGTTGTCTTTAAGGATAGCAGTGTCACCTTGTCATCACAGGAACACGACGGTTGCCCTATCCATCAGTTTCCGCTTGCCGTGCATGTCCCTATGAACCCAGAGGAAATCGTCCCAGGAGAGGCCTTTACAGGGCGTTTGCGGCATGTCAGTGTTGAGTCAGGAATCAGGCTCATTGGAGCAGAGGCCTGGCAAAATTGCCGACAACTTCGCATGTCAAACTGCCGGCCACAGTGGTGGGCATTTCCGATAACGTCTTTCGTGACTGCAAGCAACTGAACAGTGTCTCGGCTCCTGGTTGCCGAGACTTTGGATACAAGGCCTTCACGGACCTCTTTCAAGGGTGCATCAACCTTGCTGCGATTGTTTTGTGTGAGATATACCTCAGGTCTGGGGTGAAGACGAGTCTCTCGGATCACAGCTATCGCAGGCCCACTGACATCCATCATGGCGCGCGCCTTAGCTCGAGTCCAGAGTAGGCCAGAAGCCACAGCAGGCCAAACTCATGAATAGAGCTGAGGATCACGGCAAAAGCAGCCTTCCTTCAGCTTACCTGTCTACAGGAGGTTCTTACTCCTGCTCTGCACAGCGCTATGCGCCTTTGCAGGCAGTCCGCACTTTCGAGCAAAGTACAAGCAGAGGAAAAGCAACGCATCGAAGGACATGTGTCCTTGACCAAGGAGGGTAACTTGTCCAGCCCAAGCGACACCGAGAGCGGTCGACAGATGCCAGTGAGCAATGGGGAGAGGGCTCTCCAGACCTGCAAAAACCAGCAATACTTTTGCAGCGGGAATGGTGGATAGACACACCACTAACAAGGTACGGCAAAAGAAATGCGCAAACACTAAGTAGGACCGTCAACCTCTTTTCGCCATTCGCAATACAGTGAGCCAGTAGGAATGAGAGTCTTAGCTCCTCGTTCCCAACAGGCGGGTGGTAGAGAGTGGCAATGGAGGATGCCCAGGGGGAACCTTAGTTCCCTCTGTTGACGTCCGACATTTCCAATTTTGTACAAAGGGGTACAGATACCATGCTAGCATACTGGGGAGGCCCTCCGTGGCGACACCGGTTTTGCTAGTGTTTTTGGACCCCAAAATGAAGGCCACAAATTCACCCGAAAATGCAATTTAACTTTGGACACATCAATGGCCAAACCCACGCCCAAGCCTTTGTTAAGAATGGTTGAGCGCGAAGAATACTCGGAATGCCTTGGCGCAAGTGTGGAGCGCCCCGTTTGAAGAAGCGCCGGGACTAATGTTAAGGTTGCGTTTTGTGGGTTTCTGTTGGTCTTTGTGTTTTCTTGGAAGTTCATCACTCCGACCGAATTAAAACTTTGTAAAACGCAAACGGGGTGTCGGCGCTGCGCATTGTAATAGAGGGCCCGAGCGGTACCGAAGCGGTACCGAGGGGGCGCCGCGCATTGTAATAGAGGGCCCGAGCGGTACCGAAGCGGTACCGAAGCGGTACCGAGGCGGTACCGCGCATTGTAATAGAGGGTTGTAATAAAGGGCCCGAGCCGTGCTGAAGTGGTACCGAGACGGTACCGCGCGCTGTAATACAGGAGGGGTACTTGGATTGGTCATCAAAAAACTCCTGTTTTCGCGATGCCACTTTTAGCTTCTGTGGGAAAGAAGATCTGTTTGACGATGCGCTGCAGAAGACAAACCCTCCGATTGAATCCTGCAGCAACTGACAATCTAATTTAATAAACCAGGCTTGCGGAGTATTTTCGCCCGGAATAAGAATACACTGTTGTTTGTCAGCAAGGCTAATGCAAATACTACTCCGCGCCCTCTTGCACATGCAACTTCATTTCCCACGCTAAGAGTCTATGGGGGTGAAGGGGTGGCCCGCTTGCCATTGCCACGTCATTGGCCTCCACAATCGTCACGGGCAGTTCAGGAGAAACACCTCAAACACACAATTGGCTTGCGACGCGGAATCGCCCTGTCATGGCTGCGCGAGGCTTGGCCTCCACGGCCTTGGCTTGACCCAGAGCTTGATTGTAGCCGCAAAAACCCTGTATAGCGCGTTGCAAGGGAACATGTAAACGTTGATGCTTAAGATGGAACCGGGACCCGGGCGGCAGCCTGGCGTAGCTTGCAACAAACACCAAGGACGTGAGCGCAAACCTCAACAATATCTTTTCAAAACCCCATCCTTCACAACATGCGTCAAACAACAACGTCAAAACAAAATAAAACAAGGTTTCCTTGCCATACTGAACGACCAGAGATGGCTCCTGAACACAGGCCTATAAACATACGCAAACATGACAGGCTTCACGGCTCCACGGCGCCAAACCTTCGCTCAACATCTCCCCACCCTTCTTCCCTCTCACCCAAAACTAAGACAGACCAAACAAATACAAAGACTCAAGGCGCTAGGTCGACTCACGGCGGATGTCCACCACAAGCATTGTAGCAAACAAACATGCACCAAGCGTGCAAGGCCGCAATCAGACTGCTGAAAGAAGCAGCTGACCATTGATCTGTAAGCTTGATTGCTATCATACACACCAAACGCTTTCTCCCCAGCAATTGTCAAATCTCACTGGTTTTCCCAACTTTTTGCTCCTTCAAGGAATGGAAAAAAAGTGATTTTTGTGGGCACCAGTTTGGGGTCCAAAAACCACAGCAAAAACCGGTCTCGCCACAGAGGGCCTCCCCAGTAGGTCCTATGTTTCACCTGTTTCACACGGGCGCTGCGCGCAACAGACCATTTTTCGTAATGTTGCAGCGTTTCACAGAGTTAGGGGACACCCCGTTTTGGCACCTCCGGGCGCCGAAGGGTGCTGAGATGACCTCCCTTCGGGGAATGCCTTTCGCGCCCTTACCTGCAGGCTTTCGCCGTTCGCTATGACCGCCACCTTCTATATCATCAACTAGTATGCCACTGGACTTGTGAGTGCAACCAGTTGAATGGGTTGTGCCACAAGAAAGGCTTTTTCCACGGCATGAAGCATAGCAACCACTGATCCTTTTGACATGGATACAACCGGCGTAGGAGCATAGCTATGCTCCTGACCTGCATCGTGACCAGGTTTTTGCCACACTGTGCAGTGGCCGCTGGTCACTGGTAATTGGGAAGTAAAGTCCATTTGAAGACTTTTGGAAGTTTTGCTAGAGCATAAACCCGCGCTGCCATGCTCTTCGTTCGAGAATTCAGGCCCATTGATAGAGAATAGTCTTCGTTTCACCTGTTTCACCTTAGCGCAGAGGAAAGACTACAAGATGGTGGAGACTCGGCCGGTGGGCTCTGTTTGGCTTGTTTGGTTTGTTGTTGGGTTGTTTTTGTCCTTTTCTCCACCATCTGACTGTTTTTCCTTTCCTTCAAAGATGACCTGGGCACCATGCCCACACGGCGTCCGTACTCGTGGAAAAAACAGGAAGAAAGGACAGCTTGTTGTCTTATGGTCGTCGATTCCATGTACCGGAGGATGTCCGTTTCAATACATTTGTCTCAAGAAGTATGATCAGGATTACATGAAAGAGTCGTATCGAATCCATAAGCTTTGGACAGGTTTTCTACGTTTGTCAGAAGTAGCTGATTTTGTAGCGATTGAATGGCCAAAGCGATGCGCTTATTGAGGATGGAATCAAACGAAAGAGTTTCTGAGAAAGAGAGCTCTATATTCCACCTTCGTTGAAGCGTGTTCAGTCGATTTGATGCAGAAGAGTCAATTGGTCAAGAAGGCTTTGAAAATAGACCCTGATAGTACCCGTTTACTTGAAAGTCTCAAGGTCTGTGTCTGTAATGGTCACCATGATCATTTGCCTTCCAAAGATGTCAATTGGAAAGAGACACGGCATCATCCGAAGAAGCTTTGCGAGCTAATCCTTAAAGGATTTAAAGCCAAATTAACCGTGTAAGAGTCGTGCATTTTTCGAGTCCAGAATGGCACGTTTTTGCAGAAGTTCGTAAGACGAGTCTTCGTAACTTAGATCAGGCATAGGATAAGCACAGCTTTGATATTTCGCTCATACCGTCCTGAGGTATGATGATGGCCGTGGATGTGGGAACAATGCTTGCTGCGCTTAGCTTGGAAGCCGCGGCCGCTATGGTCTTTGCAGCGGGGGTCATTTGTGGCAGCCTGCTGAGCTGCTGCTGTCTGAGTCGGCGTCGTGAGCATGCTGGTTTTCAAGTCGTTTGAAGAAGGAACCTTCTATCACGGTGAGTGATGTACCATTGCCCAAGTCGTTGGGGCAGCGTGAGAAGGTCTATTTCCCAGTGAGTGAGAGCAAGGTTTGTGTGAATCCAACTTGCTCAGGCATGGTAGCGCCAATGTCGAAAGACTTTTGTTCGACATGTTTGTCCTCACTGAAGAAGAATAAGAAGGCGTAATGTCAGCCAGTTGATCCGAACAAACTGTCCAAGAGGGGGTGAAGAAATCCAATTGTTGGATGGCCACCTTGGTCGTGCTTGTTATTTTGTTTCGTTTGTTTGTTTTGTGTTGTTTGGTTCGTGTTCAGAAAAGGAGAGAACCGGACTTTAACACTGCAGTTTGTTTCTTGAAGTTTTGAAAGAGTTCTTTAGCGCTTTCGAGTGTTTAGAAGTTGTTTGTAAACAGTTGCTGTGTGTAGTTTGCATATGTACAGTTGTTCAATGACTGTTACTTTTGGCTCAAGTGTGAGTAAAAGGGCGCGAGGGAGTGCACTGCGTTAGCTTGAGTTGTTGTTTGCTTGGAGAGTTTCGAGAGCGTGAGCACGAGTTTTGGAGTGTACCGGACTCATCGAGTGAGCCTGTTGTGAGCTTAAAGCTCCAGGGAAAATGTAGTTTATCGTAAGGTCTGCTACCAACGTTCTTCGTGGAAAGCCAGCAAGATTTGGAAATTCCAGGTTCGCTGCCTCACAGATGCAACGTCTTGCTTTCTGTGCCTGAACACGCTTCAGCTGGCCGGGCAAGTCACATTCCAGCACTTGCGCACCCAAAAGTGTTCAAAACAGCGTAGGCATGTTCCAGAAGGTTTTGCTTTGAACCATCGCACCACGTCTGCAGGATTGCCGCGTTGCCAAAGACATGGAAAAGTTCTTCTGACAGCTGCCAAGCAGTTTCCTGGTAGAAGCAGTGGCGTGACTTTCAGTCAGCACGGTGGCGACCCTGGAAGAAAGCGTTTGCGTGCATGATGTTCTTGATCCAAAACAATCAAGCTTGCAGATCAACAAGTGGATTTTTTCAGCAATCTGATTGCGGCCTTGCACGCTCACATGACGAACGCTTTGTTGAATTTGACTGTTCCCGAATTGGTTCAAAGGAACGAAAGCACATGTTTCAGTGAAAACCATGAATTTTTAGTTTTTCTGGGCTGTTTGGAGTTGCACTCACAAACTCACATGCTGCAGCGTGTGAATTGCGAGAAATCTGTGGAATTTGCGGATCTTGCGGATGTTGATTTGCTGTTGGTCATGTCGTTTCATGTGGTTTTGATGGTGCAGATGGTGCAGGTTCATTTTGCATGGTGTTGGAATCCTTCACATGGCCGCAAAAAAACGACCTATGGGTGCACGACACATTGAACAATTGTTGACAGGTGATATGCCAACATTATTTTTTGTTGCCACTTTGCAACTGTCAATGCGTGTTGTTGCCTTGACAGGCCACGGTGGTCATTGGTCATCAACAAAAGAAGAAAAACAAATCATTCTGGAAACATCGGTTGCGATGATGGCTTTGGAATTTGTTTTAGTTGTTGGTTGTGTTTTTGTTTTTTACTTTGGCATTTGTTTTGGCATCATGTCTTTGTATGTTTTTGGTGGAAAGTCCCCAGCA
Organism: Porites rus; assembly: GCA_964035705.1. Classification (NCBI taxonomy): domain Eukaryota; kingdom Metazoa; phylum Cnidaria; class Anthozoa; order Scleractinia; family Poritidae; genus Porites; species Porites rus. The sequence continues at coordinate 29,602 of CAXIVM010001775.1, read as the reverse complement.
GCGAAGTTCTGGTGCCTCTAGGGAGGGTGCTGTTTGTCAAGAGTCTTCCCCCACCCTAAGAAAAGTAGGAATGGCCTGGTAGGTTGACCATGTTTCGGTTTATTTGAAAATGGTCATTTTAAGTCGGGCCCCCCCGGTGCCCACCGCCCACCGCCCAATGTCAGTGCGAGCCCAAGCTTTGGGATCTATTTGTTGGCGCCAGTCCGAGCTGCAGAGCGACCCATGCGATGCCGAAAATCACATCTTCTTCAAACATTCGTCTGTCACACAGCATGCGACTCTTCCAAGGATGATTGGATGAACACGAAGAGCAAAGAACACTGAGAGCAATGGATGAGAACATGTTGAATCGTGGCCATCACCACATGATCGAGAACCCTTTCGAGACCTGCATGGCGCTGGCATCGAATACAGGCGTGTTCAGATTGTTGTTTGGCCCCGAGATCGGGATGGGTCACCAGGTGGGTGGGTCGAACTGAACAGTGGACCTTAGCTGGGTGGCCGGTATTCGCGTGCCAATGGTTGTCGGCTAAAGTTGGAACCAAGGAAGCTCCAACTTGTACGTGGGACAACAAACTGATTTCGGAATTAGATTAGCAACTCCTTGCAGAGGTGTCCAAATTTGGGCCTTTCTAGTATTTTCCTAACTAAATGTACATTGCTACATCTACATACATCTACCAAAGGTCGTGTGTGTGTGTGTGTGTGTTTGCTGCTGCTCTACCTTTGCCGCTCAAGCCTGAGGCGATGCCATCGATCGACGAAAACCACTTTCTCCAGTTTGTACCCAAAGAGGCGAGGCTCAGCGCATCCGAACGCTGGCGAGCGCATCCATTCAGACGACCAGTCGTCGGATTTTTCATGGACCCACATCCAGACAGCTTGCTAGAGGCTTGGATGGGTAGTGTCGTAGGATCTTGGAGCATTTTGGGAGGATTGAAGTCAAGATAAGACTTCTTACGGAGACTCCTTTCATGTTCTTGAATCCTTATACCTCGCATTGATCCCCACCTTCACCCACCAATAAGAATGACCATCCCATGGTCCAAGGCATTCATGTTCGCTGCCAGCTCTGCCTGGGCCTCTGAAGCTCTGTCCGGTGAGGTACAGGCAGGACACGGCTCCCTGGAGGACGCCTTCTACCTGCCGGGCTTCCTCTGCAAAGAGCAGGCGCGAAAATGCGCCTGACGTAGCACCCACGAGAGTGGGCTGACTGGCAGTGTGCTGGAGAAGGGATGACATGATGAAATGCTTCCTACATAGAGTAGCGTATCACGTAAGTTGAACTTTCACCACATCTTCTTCATAGCACTTAAAAGTGCAAAAGAAAACCATGCCGCCCCTGAGAGCCAAGACCACTTGAGGGGCCCAGAGATGCATCTCATTCCACACCAGGGCTCGGCATCAGATTCCCTGATTCCTTTTTCGGTCGCAAGTGCAGCTGCCGTGATCTTTTTTCCGGACCGAGACTCGAAAAGACCAGTTTGAAGGGGCTCCCTCGTTTCTGTGCCCCCCTAAGTATCAGGTCGGGATTCGTCGGCCTTGACTGTCAGGACTCATCTCTCTTTCAGCAACTTCAGAAGGACCAGCGGGGATGGGATGGGCTGCAGGTTTGGCATGGTGCTGCATCATGGTGGCATAGTGGAAGTTTCCTTTAAGACTTTGTTGGTACCTTTGTTAGAGTCGAACTGGACTTTTTTTTTGAATACCCAAGATACATTATGAGGATTGGACAGAATCTATGGTTTGGGTTGTTCCCCCCCTTGTTGGTTCAGCATGGAAAAGGCAACTCTCCCCAGAGCATCACGACAGACCTACCACCTACCACCTCCATGACATGAGTTTGGTGGTGGGATTTGTGAGGTCCGTTTCCTCCTCCTCCTCCTGCTTCTTCTTCTTCTTCTTCTTTGCCCTTTTCTCTTCGACTCACCTCTCTGCTGTTGCTTTATTGATCTGCATCCCGGCCGTTCGCCGCGCTCCTTTTGATTCGAGCCTGGACGTCATGGCGCAAGGATGAAGAGCATGAGAAGTCAGCATACATCCAGGATGAGTCAGGTAGGTGTTAGTCTATGAGGTGAAACTGATCTTTTGTTGATGGATCACAAGTTTTTGAGCCTCTTGCTTTTGACATCGATCACCGTTCCCATTTTTGGGTCATCTTCCAAGACTTGATTTAGGGACAACACGTGCGCGTTCTGGACGCCGGTATTTGCCCACGCTCCACCTTGAGTTGTGGCAGGCGGAGGGATTTGCGGGAGCATTGGGTCTTGGGCGCGCGGAGCATTGGGGCTCCCCCCAAGTGCAAGGTCTTTTCTTGGTCATCGTTTGCGGACTTTGGTTTGCATTTTTTTGCCTTTGATGAGTCCTTGAAGCTTCAGAGGTAGGCTGTAGGCTGTAGTCTGTAGCATACATCATAAAGGCCTAGGTCCATTCCGCCATTACACTTGGAGGCTCCCAGTTGAGAAGGGCGTGTTCTTTCTTGTTTGGAGCCCGCGCCAGCTATATAGCTTTTTCCAGTGTGTTTTCGCCAATCGCCTTTGGACCGGGAATATTCGGCCTCAAAAACCGTAGCAGCATATGCTGCCATAACCGTAGCAGCATATGGCAGCATATGCCGTATGACCAAGGGCAGACTCCGTGTCTTGTGCATGATGGGATATGGTGAAAAGTTTTTTTTGTTTTTTAGACCTCTCTCTCTCTACATAATAAAAAAATATAATATATATATATATATGTATATATATACATATATGAAGGCTAGTTTGTGATGTTCGTGAAGGCCCCATGTTGGAACACGTACTAGCCCATGTTGAAGAGCTATGCCGCAGGGAAGTCGTAGCCATGCCGCAAGTCATGGATGATATCACCAACATCGCAGGCGGGCAACGGCGCTGTCACCGTTCGACGGGGAAAAACCGATCTGGCGGAATTCGGCAGATTGACGTGATTGGTGAATGTGAAGTGTTTGCTGAATTGGTACCCTTCCCGCAGGCAAGATAAACTAGGGCCTTCATTTTTTGAGAATCAAAAAGAACCTGCAGAAGTTCTTGCCACATTATTCTTGAAAAGACCGTGACAAGCTCTTTTCTTCCTTTCTCCAAAAAACAGCTGCTTTCTTTCTTGCGTTCTCTCTGAACAACGCAGATTTCATGGCAGTTGTCTTAGTGGTCTCAGTGCATTTGCTTGCGGCGCACTTCCATCAATCCCATAAGTCCCATCGGGCTGCTTGGTGTTCCGTTTCGTTGAATCCGCTCGGTGTTCGGCAACACGACGAAAGCCTCTGCTTTGACATTCCAGACAAGCCGACTTGTAAAGATATGCAGAAAGTCTTAGCCTGGAAGACTCCCATCCATCGCTGTTCAGGTGGAGGAGCCAAGAAGCAGAGTAGGCAGAAGTTGGAGTTCGAGGGTAAAGAGAACCAGGCTGGAAGTGTCCATGAGGAACATGATGTATGGCTTGTAAATCCAGATACAGCAGGTTTTCACTTGTTTCCCTTTTCTTCGTTTGCGAGAAGGACCTTCTAAAAGTGGGCCAGTGGGAGGAGGGCCCAGGAGAAGGATGGAGAGGGCCCAGGAGGCTGCATCCTGCGGATCTTTTGTTCTTTCCAAGGCTGGGCCTTCAGGGGCCAAGCTAAGCCATGGGCCGGTGAGAATAGGCTTCCTGGATTTCCTCCTTTGGAGCTTCGGGGATCGACTTAGCCTGGCTGGGCCAGGCTGGGTGAATGGAAACACACACCCAAAAGCACACCATGATTGAGAGGGCAGAGATCAGCCATGTAGGGTCCTGGTGGGGGTGGTGGTCGAGATCATCTATGAATGTCCGGCTTCCAGATTTCTCGTTCATCAAGAGCAGCAGCTATCATTTTGGTGGACACTCAAGGGTGCAGGAGCCGCTTCTTTCACCCCGATCGCTCAGACCTGGCTTCTCTTCTTCCGATAGCCAGAGGTGTGCATGGGATTGTATGTGTAAAAACCCCGTGTAGTTCTACTTTCTGTATTAAAACACCCATTTGACCGGTCCTTCTTGCCGTGTGAGAACCGGCCGACCCGGGCTTTAACACGCTCCACCGGGGAGCGGTGTTCGCAGGTGCCCACGGCGCCGATCCAGAAAGACTTGGACTCTTGCGGCCAAGGCGCGAAGGAGCACGAGGTCTACTGGGGTCTGAGTCTACTGAGTCTACTGAGTCTGCAGTGATGAGTTGGTGCAAAGCAAGTACTGCAGCCGAAGAAGGAGGTTCATGCCATCGGTAGAACAAGAACCCGTGTGAGTCCATGAGTGTTCCTTCCTCAGCACTTCATGGATAGTACATAATAATACAGAAGCTTCATACCAACCAGATGAACATATCTGGATATGATACCAACCAGATAATGGAGACCAGCAGTCTGACCAAGCCTTTCTGCAGCCTTTCTACCTCCCAACAACGGCTCGACCGAGGTGCCGCGGACCAAGCTTCTGCACCCAAGCAGCAGCAGCCTGCGAAGCACGAAGTGACGACGCGGAGGGTCGTGGAGACCGGGGAGCCGAAGTCGGAGAAGGCCGGAAGCCGACGGGTCGGTGCGAGCCGATCTTGGGGTCGCTGTTGGATTGGTGGATGGGTGGATGGGCAACAATTGGCCGGCGGTCATGGTGGAAGAGGGGGCTGATGCGATGAGAGGATTCTTTTGTTGGGGGGCGTATTTTCAGGGGATCGGAATTCAGCTGCAGGGCCTGTTCCAGGTGCGACTGAAGTTGGGCTCCTGTTGTGTCGAGAGGAGGGGCTGCCTTTGAGAGGAGGTGCTGCCTTTTGTGGGTGAAGATGTTGGAGAGGTTTCCTGTTCTGAAGGTTTGTCTGGGGTGAGGAAACCTGATCGATTCGTGACCCATTGGGCACGGCGGACCCAATGTGTCAATGGGCACAGAGGATGCACCAGGATCACAAGGCCCCAAGAAACCCAACAAGTTTGCAAGAAAAAAAGGGTGGATTGGATGTCTCAGAACTTCACTCAGAACAAGAGGTGAGATCAAGTCTGAGATTTGGGCAGATCCTGCTACCCTCTGAGGCTCGGGTAGACTCTTCCTGCGTTAGTAGACCGCAGGTCTGGGAGCTGATGCGGGATGCCTCCCGCGATCTGGTGGAGTGTTGGGCTGGGGAAGCTCAGTGTTGGGCCTCCTCTCGAAGCTCCGGGCCGGTGGAGTGTTTTGGTCGATTTGGAGATGCACCTTGGAGGGTTTAGATGGGTTTAGGGGAGGGTCCCCACCAATCCATTCTGCCATTCTGCCAGGAGTCGAAAGTGAATCCCCTGCTTCCCTTCCAGTTAGCCTTCCAGCAGTCATGCCAAGTCGTTGGATGAAAGCAATGATGTGGGTGCGGGTAGATGGACATTGCACTCCCTGAAAACGGCATGGAAGTGGAATATGGCTACTGGAAAGACTATGTTCCTCTACAAACAAGGGGTTGTCCACTGCCATGTTTGTTGGAGGGAGAGTAACCGTTGCAAGAACATGCTACCAAGCGTCGCTTATCTTGGTAAGGGGGCACAAGGATCAGAACGCCCTCTGATCAGACAAAGTCCAGGTTGGCAAGAATGTTCCAGATTTGCACCTCGTTGCGTGGGATGGTGTTTGACAGTTTGACCCTTCAATTTCTCTTTCCGATCCCGACTGGATATGAGTGCGTGCCGCGCGTGGCACTCGCTGGGGCCCACCAGGGGATCAAGATCTAGGATCAGTAAAGACAACCAGACGACCCCTGCTCCGACCAGACGATGCTTGTCCCCGCTCCGACCGGACGATCTGCTGGGGTGTTCTTGCTCGTTGCGTTGCCGTGTTGGAAACAGCGAGTCGGGAGGGACGGATTTCGGACCCGGCAAGGAGTTCAAAGGAGCCAACTTCAGAGTCCCCCAAAGTTCCATAGGTTGGTCTTTCTCGGAATTCGTCGGGTGTTCAGCACATGTCCAGCCCTTTGGTCCATGGCCGTCATTGGTCTTCACCTACCTATGCTACGCGGTGGATGCGGTTGCGCCAGGCGAAGTCGGCCAAGGGGACCTTCCATCCTTGGATGCAGAACTCCTTGGCGTCGCTCGGAACAAGTCATGTGTGAAGCGAGTGGTGGATAATTTAATGAGATCGGGGGAGCACACCTCTGGAGACCACGGGAGCACGGAGCACGGCCCTAGGAGGAAGATGGATGCAAAAAGACGAGTCAACAACCAGTGGTTGGTTGTTTGTTGGCAGAATTGAAGGTTTGGACTGATGGATCGCGATCCCGGAATGGATCCATTCTGGGTCCCAAGAATGGGGCGTCCGGGTTGGGACGAAACAAGGGGGCGCCGCGCCCAGTGAACGATCCTTTTGTGACACAACATGACACAACTCACTTAAAGTTGCACGTGTGCAGGAAGAACTGGAAAGCGCACACTTGCACGCTTGCTAGCGCTGGTTTCTGTTTTATTCATATGTAGTGACCAATGACCAGTGGAATATATAAAACCCATGGACATTTTTGTTGACACCTTTCCAATCAGCACCATTTCCAACAGTTCCTGCCAAGAGTTATTTTTGTCTTTCGAAAACACATGCGGAACACTTTCGCTGACCTTAGAGGTCGGTTTGGTCTACTTCGTGGACCCCATTCACAATCAGGCTATACCTTTTTCCTACCGGGTCCTATCAGTGGGAATACGGAAGTTGAGGTCTTTGTGTGGATTGGCTGGATTGACTTGGGTCAGTACCTCGCATGGCTCAGCACCTCGCATGGCCGGACAGTTCCTTTCTCCCCGTCGGGACGGTCAGAAACTGAGCCCCCGCCGGTCCCCGCGGTCCTCCGCGAAGGAAGCTGGGACGTCTGGCGGGCCCCCTTGGGCCTCGCCTTCAATCGGGATTGTGCTTGGCTCAGGAAAGACGGTGTCGGGCTGCAGCTGGGGAGAACAGGGTCCAGACTCCTAGGTGTTTGGGCATTTGTCTGCTTCTCTTGAAAAGGGACAAGCGGGCCGGGTCGTGTTCGGCTGGACGAGTGTGCGTGCTGACCGATCTATGCGCCCTCCCCAAGGCAACGTGGACCGCCGGGCATGCCACCCCCACCGCCACCAGTGCCAGACTGGGCCACGTGGCTTGTGACTGGATGGGTCGTGCCTAAAGCTCCAAAAAATGAAAGACCAGTGCACCAAGCCACCGGGGTTACGCCAAGCACAAGTGCAGAGGGCAGTGGGCAGGTGGACGTGAAGAGCCCAACATTTTTGTGCTGTTTCATGATGTGTAGTCTCAGAAGGTACATGGGTTGAGTTGACACGAGTTGAACCTGGAGTGTCCTAGATCGTGCTAGAATCTCCAGAGGATCTTCCCGTTTGGTGGGCATGAAACGCCAGAGAAGCTTGGTTTTCACTGCTCCAAACAACACCACGAGAAGCCAAACCTCCGGATGTTGGGAAGATGAGTTGCAACCTGCTGGGAACCCAGACCCGAGCCAAGCCAACAAAAGTGCAAGAAGCAAAGGTCTTGGAGTGTATAGGACCATCCAGGACCTAGATTCTGCACCTTTCTTGCACCCTGAGGAAGGCGAAGGAGTCTCGGAGGTGGGGGCTGAGCGGTTGGCCGAGAGACGACGTACTAAGGACGATTACCGCGCTCCGGGTGCCCCACAGTCACTATCACCAGGGTGTTTTTGACCCGACCTTCGCCACGCTTGGGATTCGCCTCACCCGTCTCAGTCCGCGCCGCAAACCCGTCTCCATCCCCTCGAGCGGGTGATCTGGTTCTCCTTCCCCCCTTCTTCCACGCGGGGAGTTCCACGCGGGTTCACGAACACACCACGCGGGTGTTCTGCACCGATCTGCTCAGGCTGACTTGAACATTCTCCGCCCCAGTGCGACTCTCCACGCTGGGCCGGCCCAGTGAACCCGATTTGAGCCCGTTTTCACGGGGGCCGCCGAAGTGACGAGACGAGGACTGGACCTTTTCGGATGAAAGAGAAAGCATCTCAGCAGCTTGGTGGGATTTGTCTCTGCAGCTTCCGGCAGAAACAAGTACAGTAATCACATGCCTTTTTTTGTAGTTTCACCTTTTGCTACTCCCTTTGAGCGTCATCCTTTCAGATGAAAGTGAAAAGGACGAGCTTGAGCGCGGCCGGAAGTCTTTTCGGAAGACCGGTGTTTCCTTTTCGCCTCTGCTCAGAAGACCCCATTGGTCTCAATCCTTTGGCGTCAGCGACTCCCCCCAGCTGCTGACGGCCGAGGCTTGCCACGATCCAGACCTCACCGCCTTAGAGTTGCAGGAGTTGGGGTCGACGAGACCTTTCACCGCAAGTTTTGGAGCTCTCCACCCAAAAAAGGGATCATTCAGACGGACACATTTGGAACCAGATCCATTAGGAACAAGCGGAAAACCTGTTCTGTCCCAAAATCATCTCAAACATCACCCAAATCAAGGCTCTGGACCCTTTTTTTTCTGAAGATCTGGGTAGAAGTACCGTATTTTCCGGTCGACTGAGATGCGGTCCGCGGCAGCTGCCGCTTCATGTCGGGTTGATCACGGTTGAACTCTTGGAGCTCCCTCAAGGTATCTCAAGGTACACCCAACTTAGTTTGGGCTAGTTCGATCCATGAGGATATCAACTAACCTAGAGATCAATTCTATATGTTCGAGGAAACTCGACTAGCCTTCCATTCGACCTTTTGAACATCATTGACCGGGTTTTGTGGTGTAAACAGCATTAGTGAAGCAATGGTTCTTCGGGATTCAGGGTATGAAATCAATGGCGGGCCGGGAAGCCTAAGCCCCAGGTTTCTTTGAGCATATACTTAGGGTCCAGCCCGTGACCTGTAGCAGTCGCTAAACGATTATTACAATCTTTCAGAAAGGAATTTACCAGCCATCAGCATCCGCTGTTGCTGGCAATGGGATATACCCAACATATACTCCATAAGGATTTGATGCACTTCCTGCACCTTCAAAGGCAACACAGCCACCGAAGCATAGTTTCACTATACCAGCGGTCTAGGCAAAACTTCATCGAATCATTCGCAAGCTGGTATCTGCAGAGTTGGAGATTGAAGGACATTGGCAGGCTTGGGTCATTCCTCCTCAAGTCAAATTTTTGGGATGACTTCTGTTGAAAGGAACAGTTCTTTGGCAGCATTTCGGGAGACGGACCCTCCAAAAGGGGGAACGTGATTGGGGGGGTTCGTCTGGAAATGGCCTTTGTTGGTGCTTCTCCTTCTTGCATCGCATGAAACGCCCCCGGGTCCTGAAGATCTTCTCCAAGGCTCAGGGGTGGGGCATTTCTTGTGAAAGGAGCTCACCCATGACAACTTGATGTTGGGTCACTGCCGCTACCTTAGACTCAGTGCGAACAAGGGTGGACGACGGTCCTCATGGGGGACGGACGTAGATATTGCATGGATCAGATTGATCTATGAATCAGTCGTTTCACCCCTTTCGAGAAACTTTAAGAAAGTCCTTCCACCCCCTACTGATCGTAATGCTCGCGGTGGATGAAGAGGTCCCCGGTCTCCAGAATGGTTTGTACCGGGTGCTGGGAGCCTGACCCAGGTCCAGTCAAACACCCCAGGAGGTACAGTTTCCTGGTCCCAGTGAAACCGCATGTTCGTAGTGTTTCTTGTATCAAATTCAGTAGAATGAGCTGACCTAGCTCAGACTTCAGCGTTGTACCCAGGCCACCAGCAGATGGAGCAGCTGAGGCCCGATGCAGAGGACGAGGGCGTTTTTGGACGCAACGTGTGGTTACAGTGGTTTCAGAGGTTCGATGGCACTGACACCCAAAGATGTCTTAGACGGATGGTGGTCCATGTAAAACCACCGACATTGGGAATGCTGCCATGTAAAGCTCTGAAGCCACTGTATACTCGTCACTAGTGGAAGCCTTGTGACCATGTTATCTTTTTTCGTAGTTGGCAATACTCCCCTGAAGATTAACATTACATAGAGCCCCAAATCCACTGGTTGGTAGAGGAAAACAATCTTTCAGGAGACCATGGTCTGAGGGTCCATGCTAGTATTCGGAAGTGTAGACTCCCTGAAATCATCGAAAGTAGTGGATGGTGTTGTGGAGGGTGTTGCACCTGTTTGAGGATTTCCATGGTCCTCCGTCGTCATCGGGGCCGTGCCGAGCCATGGTCATCCGTAGTCATCCGCGTTGGCCCATGATGCTTCCAAGGACGTGTCTCATCGAGTCCCGGCTTTTGTTGGAGCTTCTGTTAGGTCAGGCGTCTCCCCGAGCCGGGCGACTTGCCACGGTCTGGTAGAAGAACATGTCCATTCTCCCGGTGTGGAGCAGTCAGGGCGACCTCCATGTGCGACCGCTGACGTCCTTTGTTTTTCCAGGAGGTGCACGAGTGTTTGACCGCTGAGGACAGGGCTGACAGGGAGGTGTCGATCACTCCAGAGCTCTCTTGACCACCAAGTTCTTGTAGACTCAAACCAGCCCAGATCCCAAGCAAGCAAGGCCAAGAGGCCCTGACAGGACCATAAGAGGCCCTGGCGCCCCTTTTTCTGTTTTAGAAGGCTCTGGAGAAAGAAAGGCCTTTAAAAGGTCTCTTGGCTCGTGGAAGAGATGGTTGAAGCTAGGTAGTCCACAGATGCCCAAGGACATCCAGGACATCCCGGACGTCGCTTTTCATTGGACAAGTTGGACATCTGGAGTATCGCATCCGAAAAGTATCGACTGAGGTACGCTCTTCTTCTTCTTCTTCTTCTCCAAAAAGAAAGGCATTCAAATGAAAGACAGACATCTGACCAATTTACACAAGACACTTCATTAGTCTATGTTTCTGTCCTTCTTTCCTACCGTCCGAAACGAGTTCCGTCCGACGTTCCGTCCGAACCACGTGGCGTCCGGTCTTCGCCGTGCAGGAACGACAAAGGAGCCTCCTGTGGCTCTCGCAGGCGCAGCCGGAAGCGGCGGCTGAAGAGCCGAGTTGAAACGGAGACCGTTGTCGCGGTTGAGAGAACGATTTCGAGACTGAGATGGGTGTGTTGGTTGATGGTGAGACTTGGGTCACACCGTGAGTGGGAGGGGAGACGAGCGTGGAGATGGATGAAAGCCTTCGCCGCGCGTTTGAGATGGAACAACTCCTTGGGCGACGTGCGAGAAAAGCCGTCGATTTCGTCCTTTTTGGTCGCGAAGAGATCGCACGAGGTCAGCGGTGCGTTCCGCCCCTTATCGTGATATCCACCACGAGCTGGTTCGGTGGATGGTTCGGGGGGGTCCTTCGGCGCTTTGTTCGAAGCACGCATCTTTTCTAAACGGAAGCTTTTTCAAAGGGGGTCACCGACTCTGGTCGAAGGAGCTTTTCTGATGTTCGCTGTTCGGTGACTCACTCCCGACCCAATGGGGGGAAGGCGGATGCGGAATGCGACCGGGCCAGACGTGGGGCGACGCCCGTGCGAGAGTAAGCGAATCCGAACAGCTGGAGACAGCTGCTGGACCTTCGGGTGACCGGAGCTGAGATCCGAAAAACGGTGGGAGAGGATGACTCCAATGGGTGTCGTCATCCAACCGAGCATAGGGTGTCGTCTCTTTTTGGCATGTGACTCCAAAAGCGGTCACTGGATGAGACTTCAAGGTCCTGCGGTCCTGCGCCTGCTGATGGCTTTTTCTAGGGCAGAGGGAGTTTTTGGCCGAGTGACGATCCAAGCAAAAAGGGGTACACTCTGAGCAGATCACATGGAGGTGGATCGCATGGTCCCCGTTCCCTTTAGAAGACGACTTTTCTTCTGACGAAAGCGCGATGCTATCCATTTTCCATGTTGCGCATGTGATGTTCTACTTTTTTTTATATACCAAGGTCCGTAGACGTCGCCAGGGTCCGTAGACGGTCCGTAGCTCTGCTTCTTCGCAGACGCGGCGGCGGGTCGGACGGGAGGTTTGCACACTTCACGCCTTGGATGATTGCGTCTTCCACGACTCGGTGATGCTGCTGGACCGCTACGTGGCACACTCACAGGAGCCGCGGAGAGCAAACCGTGTGGACCGTGGAGCGCTTTTGACCGACCGAATGGCACGGTGTGGACCGAGTCTCAGTCACCTGAGAAAGGGGCATTTCTTTGACTGGGACTGCATGGGTGCAAGTCTCCTTTTGTGCAAGTCTGGGACGTGCTTCTTTGGGTCAGTTGGTGGAAAAAGACTGGGCAGTGGAGGTGAGGATGAACATTTCGGTGAGGATGAAGGGCCTTGTTTGGCCAGTAGGACTCAGTCGGAGCACATGCCTGGCTGTTCTGGAACAGATAGATGCAAAGGGGTCCAGGGCTCGCATATGCAAACAGTTCACGACAAACATGCTTACTCTGAGTGATCTACGTGGAACTGCAGAGTTCATCGTTGCCACAAAACTCCATTTCCTAGACGCGAAAGCCGGGTTCCGGGTGACCATGCTTCGGATGGCTCCGATCTGCCGCACAGGTTGCCGCACGACTCCCCACTCCGATGTTGCACTGAAAATCAGAGGCCTTTCAACACCGAAAGCAACTAACCAGACCAATACCGGTCAGGACTCGCTAGCGGAACTTCTTGCGCCTTTTGGCTTGGTCAGGGTGGTCAAGGGCCATCCAATTCTGATCGAAGATTTGGACATGGTGGACATCTTCTTAGTATAGCCGGATGGCCCATCCTTTGCTGGTAGTTCTCAGATGTGTGGATTCTCCTCCTCGCCCTCCGCACGAGGACCGCTCGCTGCTGGAGGACGAGCTGTGCCGCTTTATGGCGCTCTTCGGCATTGCTCGGAAGGTGCCGACGCGCAGCTCTCGGGAGGAGGTCGGAGAGCGCCTCCTCGGAGGTGGCTGGCTTGGTGTTTAAAGGCACATGACTGACACACGAAAGGACTGGCAGCGCTTGAGAGAGCTCTCTCAACAGTGCTGCCGTTGGTGGTATTCACGCGACTGACTGAAGCAACAATCTCTTTGACGGAAGAGTTCGAGCCCTGGTTGGAAGTTGTTCCAAGAATCTGTGTGCTTGGTTGGATCGTCCGCCATCGATCCAATCTGCCAGCACCCAACAGTTCGGTGCATCGGGGGGTCTTGAGCCGTCGTTCGGCTTGGGGGGTGGAGGTGCATCGGGGGACCATCTCAACTGATGCAAAAGCGTCGGCTGAAGAGCGTGAAGAGAAGGAACACCCAGAAGAAGCAACAAGAAACAGCCGGTTCCAGTAAAAAGAGTTGCGAAGTTGAGAGCTCTCTCCGCATTTCCGGGTGTTCCTTCGAGTCTATCGGTTTCAAGGTGCAGGGTGCTGCCGGAGGAGGGAGCAACTATGCCCCAGGATACCTCACGAGAAATCTCGGCCGCGGCCCCAAAGCGACGGCGACACGACGCGGCTGAAGCGGCCGGCCGGAAACCGCTGATTGAACCGGAAACCGCTGGTTGGTGCTGCAAAAATAGAGTTTTCAACATTTTCAACTAGTTTTTTTCGCTCAGGTCCTAGGTACAAAAGAGAGCAGAACCAAATTGGAAAGCCACCAGCTTAACCGGCCAACTGGGAAACTGCTGGTTTGCCCAGGCAAGCTGGAAACCTAACTCAATAGTGCAACTTCAGTTTTGGTTTCAATTCAATATAAATTCAATTTTCACTAGTTCAGTTCTCATTGAATGCATTAAAATTCAATTCTAGTTTGAGCTAGATTTGTTTTAACATAAGAGTGAGGATTTCAGGTCCAGTTAAGTTCAATTTCAGTTTACAGTACCATGGCTGTTTGGAAGATGCCGCTGAAGGGTTTCTTCCATGTGTTTGGCAACCCATTGACCTTGAGTTTCTTCTATTTGAGTCCTTGCGCATGGTGCCTCTACAGCAGTTGTAGCATTCGGGCTCGCTAAAAAGCGCGAGCGGAGCAGAAAGCCTGCCTAGGACCAGCGCGGGGTGGGCAAGCACAAACCAAAGAACCAAAGATCCTCAAAGTGATTCCACGACCACTTTGAGAGTTCAATCTAGTGAACATATTTCCAAGATGTAGAGGTGCTATCCAGTGATTTATGTGTTTGTTCGTTTGGTTTGTGTTCTTTGCTTCTGATTCTGAGCTGGAAGAGCAATCCCTACCGTGACAGCTGGATCCAATTGTCATCCTTGGATGGGGAGTTTGGGGTATAGCTAAAGCTAGCTGCTGGCATCGGGCTTTTGCCTGCTGCTGACCCCGAGGCATGGAAGCACTGGGTTTGGTGTGGCAGTGCTTTTTAAGAGAAGGATTTCATTAAATAGTTGCCAGCACCACCCAAAGGGTGGCCTATACGCGCGCCAAAGGCCAGGCTGCAGGCAATGATGTGTTTTGGGACTGCACGTGACCGGCCAGGCAGGATTAAGGCTGTTTTGGACCCGTAAAGAGGGGCCCCAATAGCAGGCACGAAACGGAGGGGCCAGGGCCAGACGCTGACGCTCGCTGACCGCGGCGGGGGTCCGTTCTGCGCGGACTCGGACTCCTTGGAGCGAAGGTTCCACCGCGAAGGTGCCGCTTCATCCTAGACCGCCAGCGGATTTAGATGGGAGTCCACTTTGAATCAATTCGAAGTTAGTATATAGATTAATACATATTCCAGTGGAATTCTTTTGCAAATTCAAGTCACTTCTCGTCGTCGGTTCAACCGGCTGCTTCTCGGTCGCCGGTGGAGTTGACCCGCTTCGCCGGTTGCACCGGGTCACCGGGACGTCTGCAGGGTCAGCGACTCATCTCGCTTCGGCAGGAGGTTTTCGCTGTTCTTCTTGACATGAGGGGACTCCAAGACTTCAATCCAAAAGAACTCCATCAAGACTCTAAGTGTTTTGTTTTCCTTTTTCCTTTTGGGGGTGGTGCAATCCACACCTCCACGTCTATCCTCCGTGCACCGAAGGGTGTTTCTCGTCCGGGCCCACAGGGTCCAATCGCCGAGGCCCCGAAAAGTTCGCCCGGGTGCTGGCCGCCGAGCTGGAGGTGCTCAAGGTGGGCGATGACGGTGTTTTCGCTGGGCAGGTGCTGGTGGGGTGTTCAGGGTGTGTCCTTGGGTTGGAGGATATCAGGATCTTCATGAAAGGTCGTGTGTTGTGATGTTCATGGAACACATCACATGACATCGTTTTATACTTGTTTTGTATATATGCACCTTTTGGGGTTTAACGAACTGTGTGGACGTGCGTAGACAGGTCAACAATCCAAGGACCATGTTGAGGAATTGGAGTTTACAACATGTTGATTCCAACCAAATTGTTGTGGTCGAATCCATCTACCCTTTCTGTAGACAAATAACTTTTGAGTGGGGAAGACGCATCTACTTAGGATTCATCAGAGATTTACTCCATATACGGGTTCTTTTAAACCGCTTGTTCACGGGTCGTTTCTGCGGTCCTTTCCGTCACCGTCCGCTGAGATGCTGAAGCGGAGCCTCGTTTCGCCCCTAGGCTTTGGACTTTCAGACGGCCTGGGTGCTCAGCTGGTGAAAAGGGATTCCTTGAGGGACCACTGGTGGCTGGCCCTGCAAGTGGATCGCAGACTTTTTGAGTACAACGACAAGTCTTGGAAAGTAGAAGGCAGCTATAGCTAGTGGATTTGATTGCTCCATTTTTCGTTAAGCCATGTATTTGGTTCAATGCAGGAGCTTTGGGGGCTCATTCCGCCGTAGGCGGGCCATACGGCTTTGGACTTCCTGGAGAGCTTCGTGTACTCGCTTGAGAGGTGGGATCGACTCATTTTTGCTGGAAACGAACACACAGGTTCATTCCGGAACGCAACACAGTCGGCAGGGCTGTGTGGCCCAGTGTGACCAAATCAGGCTTCCAGGCACCGGAGACTCTCGTTGTAACATTGGGTGTTGACCCACCGATTTGCTCTCCATCTCACCCTTCGACCAAGTTGCTCGGTCCTCTTCCCATCCTTCTTCCCAGCTCGGTCCTTTGCTCCCCTCGCCAGGAACGGGGGGCCTCCCGACATGCGCCCAAGCAATTCGCCCGTGGGGTGGCCAAGAAGTCGCAGTTCTGAAGTCGCCCGTGTGTTTGTGGTGTCTGTGGGGCGAGGGGGGCCAAGACGCCCTTCTTTTTGGTGGGTGGTGGTGTGAGATATGACATTTTTGTTTTCAACTTAGATTCAACTTTTTCCTTCGAGACGATTGATCACACTGACTCATATGTTTGTTCGTGAGTTGAAACCACCAACCAGTCTTTTCGTTGGCAAGACAAGGGGGTTGGGAGTTCCAGTCAGAAACACTTTCTCCTTCCAAAAGGATCTCCCCACATGTTCATTCTGACCCGGTAGAACCTGGTCGTTTACCTCTTTGAGCAGAGTTTTTTGTATGACCAACTCCAGTAAAATGAGGTCATTAACCTGTAGGGTTTGATATCACGTCTAACTGCCTTATGAGTTCCTTTTTCTCTCCAGGTGGATGCGCAGGGGAAGCGTGGACTCTGGGGAATGGAACCAGACGGTCAACGAACTATTCAGGGTGTTTGGTATCGGATTTGGGAATTCCTTGCTCTATAAAGTAATGTCGTTGGATGCTACAAACTCCTCGGTGCTCAAAGATCCTGTAAACGTTTTTCTGATTTGCCTCATAGAGTTGAGCCTCAAAGAGGACAGGTCAAAGGGAACTGCCTCTTTCACGGTTCGGTCGTCTGGTGGCGGGTGCCGATTTGGAGCGGATTCAGCTAACGTCTACAGTAACTTCGCTTCTACCGCGGGTCATGACTTGCATGGCTTTTAGGCTGATTCCGGATCACCGGAAGCTGATGTACAACATTTCGAGGAAGGTGACATGGTTGGAAGTTTCAATGTGTGAATCAAAAAGAACGCCAACCTGAAACTCGACTTGGAGTCAGGGGAGTCAGAAGGGTCCAGATACCTTTTGGGGGTGGTCCTTGGAGCCAGTAGACGGTGGTACGTTTGTGATGGATTAACCCGGCTGCAGATCTCCTATAGAATCCACGCCACACTGAACAGAAACAATTCACACTGAGCGATACATACACCTCTCACTTTCTCTCCTTTTTTCGACTGCAATGGCCCCCTGCCTACCGACCGTTCGTCACCCCCCCTCCCCTCAAGCCATTTCTGCACTCAGGTAAGTATGGAAAAAGAACATTGCCCCTTTTCCCAACATATGTCGGTTTTTCCAATTTTTCTGTTGACCATCCAAGTTGTTTTAGACAGGTTGCCTGTGTGACCCAAAAATGTTTTAGCGGGTTTCTGGTCGGTCAGAAGACACGAGGGTCGGGTCAGACATGTCCGCTGTGAGCGGTTTGTAGAATGAATCGTCTGCTGAAAGACACATATGATATGATGACATCGGTTGGCACGACAAACACATTCTGAATCCTTTCTCATGAATTCCACAGCTTTGCAAGTGAAGCAAGAATCTGACCTCAAACCCTAATCTCAGAAGTTCAGCACGGGGTCCAAGTTGGACATTCTTCTTTCAAGTTCGGCCTTGAAGTCCGGATGTCACTGCCTCAGTTGAAGTGCGTGGCGACCTTCCTGCTCCAGCTGGCCTTGGGCGATGCCCACCTTCTCCACAGGCGTGGCGCTAACTGTCCGCCCTCCCGGTCGGTTCGCTGCGCCGGTCGTCGCCGAGAACACCCAGCGACGGCCTCCTGTGGCGCGGAATCATGGGGACGGGGACGCCGTGGTTGTTCAAACGGGATCCAAAGCAGCAAGGCGAAGGGGGATGGAAAAGACTGTTACTAGGAGGGACACCATAGTTTCTATTTTCACACACATGGCCCCGTGGAGAAGAGTTTGATGCAGAGATAGCGCGTCGATTCCTTAGCATCCTGCAGTTGAAGTCCATATTTTTTTTGGTGATTTGTTTTGTGGCACGAAGTGCATGAGTCAAGGGGCGTAATCGATCAAAGGCCTATGTTCGACAAACTCTGCCGAGTGGAGGATTGGTTGGAACTTTAAGACTTTGTGATCATACCGATTTTTTTTGACAAGGAAAGAGAACAGATTGATTGGGATCCTGCGTGTGGTTGAGATCAAGTTGTGGAGTGGTGCACATATTTACCTCAATTCAATTGGAAAGTGAAGGGCGGCAGTTCTTTTCTCGGCATATCAGGAGTGAAATTCACTCTCGCTGGGGTGCCATCCTACCAGGTATCCTTATGCCATCCTTTCAGCTGGTGCAGTGTATGTGGCTCTCTGGTGCACTCAGGCCGGACCGAACGTGTTTCTGAAACAAGGACCAAAGGGTTCAACCTGTGGACCTGAGGACCCCAAAATGAGTTTCTGAGAAACGGCCTTGGAGATGGGCCAGCGATTCTTCTCACGTGGCGTAGCTAAGGGTAGCTCTGCGTAGCTGTGTTTTTCCTGTGACAATCTTTGGATCTTCTAGATTCCTTTTTCACACCAGCAGAGATCCTGAGTTCTGCCTACCCCGCAAAGATGCGAGTCTCTCGGGTGTCCCCGGTGTGTGGTGGTGATGTCAGATCCGACATACTGAAAGAGTCCTGGTGGGTAGGACGGACTGGTGATAGGTACCCTGGCTGCCATGTGAGGATCTCGACTACCAAGCTACCAAGCTAGCAAATGGACCCCCAAAAATGCATGTTCACCGGAGCTGTAGTACCAGAGAGCTAGGACCTAGGAGAGTAAAACTGCTGCTCCTGTGTCGATGTGGCCGGCTCCACCGATCCTCTCGCGGCACCGATCCTGCGCCGGTCGCAGACCCTCGGCTGTCCCGGTCGGACGGTGAGGCCCATCCGGATCGGTGCCACCTGCTGATGCAAGATGCCTCGGTGCCCAGTGACGGCTCCCCGCGCGCGCGCGCGACACGGTGTCCCTCTGGGTGGTCCTCAGAGGGACACCTCCGGGGGATCGGAGTCGAAGACGTTTTAAAGGTGGAAGATGTGCAGAGAGGGACACTCCGAAATACAAAGAGCGTTTCTTTTTGGTCATGTTCATGTTTTTTCTATTATTTTTTTCCGGGATCTTTGGAAGTCGCAGGATGCTCTTACGATTGAGGGGTCTCCCTTTGAGGTGTCCTTCTGTCGTGACATTCCTGGTTGCACGGCCTGCACGGCCAGATTGATGCACAGCTCAGCGCCGCACTGGGCCATAACCAGTCGCTGGATTTTCTTGGGCCGGCGGCGTTTCAGTTCACGCCATCGTTTTTTCTTAGGCCGGTGTTTGGAAGTCGCATGTTCGTTTCTCATGAGATGGGTTCCAAATGCGCTTTTTTGTCACATGAGGTTCTTGCTGCTGTGCTGGAGCCCCAGTTTTTCTCAGTGGCCTGTTATTCACGGCCTGAGAGTGCGTGGTTTGCGCAGCAGATGCGCGGTCACCATTGAGACACCTATTGTGCCATTGCACTTATTTTTCCATCCGATTTTTGGATGGTTTTGAACACCAAAAGGATGGACATCGGGAATCTCTCCTATACCTTCAGACCAGCGGTTTCAGACCGCACTGGCACCCCAAGATGGAGACCACACAGATGGGGGTGCATACAAACCACCGACATTGGGGTAACTTGTGCCATCTACTCAGGAATCCACTATTCTACCATATACTACCTACTACCCCCATGAAGCAGGCCCCTCAGCTGGCATGTGGTGCCTCTTCACCCGTCCACCTGTTCCTCGCTCTGACTTGCGATCCGTGTCGCCACTGACCTGTCCCTTACCACTCTTGAAAGAAGTGAGACAGGAAACATGTGAAGGTTCCCACATTTTTGAGGCGAAGATTCCTGTGTAGCCCGCCTGTACCTTGAAAAAGTCCTGGAAGATCAGAGTTTTCATCCAACCTCAAAGTTCGCCCCTGTCCCTTTGGCGCCTTTGGCCTTCAGTCTAACTGCAAAGGCCCTAGCCCCAACCAGCGTGCTTTTCTCAGGACGCCGCAGGAGGACTGAAGTCCACGCCGAGGCCGGCCGGACCATGCCGCGGGGTGAGGAACTCCGTGCTCGGCTCTGGGAACTGTCCGAGCTGCAGGTGGTTCTCTTCAGTCTCTTTGTTGCGAAAACCGCAGGTGGTGTGGTGGCCGGATGCTGTGAAGCTGTGAAAAGGCTGGGAGGTGGACTAGTCTCAGCACCATTCTCTTCCACAAAGTCTCTCGCAGAGATGTTCCACAAGCCACTCAAGTGGCCTCTTTTCGCTCAGCCGAGAGGTTCAGCCGAACCACCTCGGCCGAGTCGGTCGATGACCTATCGACCCACAGAGGAGTTGAGTCCAAAAAGATTCGCAAGAGTACTGGAACACTACTTTTGACCGGCTTTTTCAGAGATATTTTTGTGGAATGCAACTTTTCGCAAGGTACTTGCGCCGTTTCCTAGAGGCTATACCCAGATTTCAATCTGACTGAGGCCCTGTCTTTGAACACCCGAACACCCTTAGTTTCCTGGGTGAAGGGAGGAATCAAAAAACGATTTGGATGCTCCATCCAGTCCTGCCTTTTCGATTCTGTGCTTGGCACAACCTTCCCGACCGACAGGTCCGTTCGGCGTCCAAGCTGGATGGTCAATCCAGTCGAGGGGGCTTCTTTGCGGTGCAAAGGACACGTTGCACCAGGAAGCTCTAGGGTAAGAAGTTCCAGCCGAACAACAACTCCTACAGCATAGACCCCACTCAAAACCCCACCACCTCAATTGGAACGGGGAGATATACGCCCCTCGGTTGTTATCCAGTTGGAATCTCTTCCCATCCGTGTGCTCAGGCTGGAAGAACAGTGACTGGCTTGTCCATGCGCATAGTGACTTAGCGCATGAGTCTGGCTTGTCCAGGCACGTTGCCACTGTGATGGCGGACTTTCCAGTGGCAAGATCTTCTGATCTTCCCTGACGTCGATGTTCAATGCCTCCCCAAATGTTCAGACACAGAGATGAAGTTCAATTCTCTAAAGCAAAATTCTCAGGGGACGTCATGCTAGCCCTGTTGTCGGGGGAAGGGCAGGCTCTAGATTTGAGCCAGACCCCCGTTTTCGCGCTTTGGTTGAGTCTCCTTTGGCCGCATCTCGGAAGATAGCTTTTCTATGATGTGGTGATGCTGAAGGGTTTGTTTCACTGTTGCACACGTGCTTCTTGACCAAGGACCAAGGCCTAATTAGGATGACCTACGCTGCACGATACTGGTGCTGGTTCTTGTGGTGAAGAAACATATTTCATTGACCACAAGTTCTTCCAAATAGACGTGTTTCCGTCAGTGTTTTGACGAGCAGTGCCAGTATGCAAGTTGCACGAAATTGGTAGGGGTAGGGGTCACATGCTTGGGAGTGCACAATTTGTCACTGATCCGTCTCATTGGACCAACTTCAACAGCTAGAGTTCATGGGATAGGACCGTGCAATCTCAAGCGTCTCTTCTGGATTCTGGCGCTGGCAGAAGCAGTTGGATGTTTCATGGCGAACATCGCTCCTCTATAAGCTCTTTATTCGAACAGACAATCCCAGGTGCCAAGGTGAGTACAGAAGTACAGGATGCGCTTCAGTGGGGGTATGTTTGAGTGGCTTCCGCCCTGATTCTTCAGATACTCACTGGTGGGCTTTACCAATCCAGCTGGACCTGATTGCCGCTTTCTTCGCAATACTACCACTTACTACCACCAAGCTTTCAACCAAGCAGTACAAGTTTACTTTGTGATTCTGACCTTGACTAGTCTGACATTCGCTGTCGATCTTGCAAAGCCCAGGAACTCAGGGTTATATAACTTATTCAGCTCACTGGCGAGAAGGGTTCACCAGTTTGAATCATGTTTTCCCGTCCACTTGGAATGGCGAGGCGCCTTGCAGCGAACCAACAACGTTTCTAACACTGTTGCTGGCATGGCTTGTACCTGAGAAAATCCCATAGCTTCATCACAACAGATTCACGCCGACGCCGACGAGATTCACACCGACGGTGTTTTTTTTTGTTTTTTTTCCCGCCCCTTGGGTGTTCTGCACCTCTTGGTGACCATGACAGGGTTGGTAAACAGCTGCCCGCATGCGGGAATGAAGCCAGGAGAGACTTCGAGTTGGCATCTCTTAGACCTGGGCGTTGGATTTGTAGACCTCGGTAGGACTGCACACGGCGCTCGCCGTGAGCGGCATGCGTGCCGGCATGCGCGCCGGCAGGGAAGTGGTTCAGGGAATCGACGGAGTGAAGTGGAGCAATGCGAGATCATTTGAGCTCAAGGATGGAGAGAGAGGAGGAGGACTTTTCTTTTTAAGTTTATACAGTACTTACATGGAAGCATATGTTCCCCATGTCCAGTTTGAATGATTTGAATGGAGAGTGGAAGCCCACTTTTTGGTTCCAAGACATGGGATGAGATGCAGCTTCAAACAACGAGGTGTCCTCTTCCCCATCGAGGGCCACTTTTTTGGGGTCGTGTCGTTTTGGAGGAATGACACATCTGTTCCTGGATCCTCCATGATGTAGAGGACTATCCTTTCGGAGACTTTTGAGTTTGGTGGAGAGTACTTCCCACACCTTGTATCGTTGAAAAATCGTCTGCACTATCGTCAAAATCCGGTTCGCATGTCGCTCCACAACAATCAAAACCCTGGAGCAGTTAATCATAGGTGACCAGATACCACCCCCCACCGTCCACCCCCCACCGTCCACCCCCCATCGTCCACCCGAAGGCTATAAGTTAAGTCAATGCTGCAGATGGCCGTCTTTTGGCCCAGATGATCTTGCCGCGTCCGAAGCTTCGGACCTGCTCGCGACTCCAAACGCTCGGTGCTCAGCTTGACCAGACCGCACGGGGAAAGCACCGCAAAGCACTGGTCAAGTACTCGGTGAGCTCGTTGGAACCTTTCCACCCGTGGAAGAAGATGGAACCAGATGCTGCATGCCCCAATTTCACGTCCAAGACTCCTCGGTGATGGTGGATCGAAGAGTGCAGATCAGATGTTGAGTGGACACTGATTTCAGAAGGGGAAGCGAATTTCTGCCTACTCCTACACCACTGCTTACTCAACTCTCTGTCGATTTCGGGTTCCTTCTCCCAATGGGGGAACTGCTCTCTCTGGGACGGTATGCCCTTATCACTAAGAGTCAAAGACTGTAACAGTCTAAGCAGAAAAATCCCCACCAGCGCATGAATTTGCTGATGCTTCGCAATGGGAACATGCCTTTCGCATGTGTCAAGTTTTACTTATAAAAATCATGGTCGGTCCCATCACGACTAAGGGTTCCCGTCGATTTCTTACCGAAGGGTTCCGCACCGTCGACTTGGACTTCCACCACCTTGAGTGGTTCAAGAGGACACCCCGTCACGACCCCGTCTATAGACTCGTCAAAAAGAGGCTATTTATAGACACCTCAGAAGGAAGGTCCTGGTACTGGACGAGGGTTGTGGATGGGAAGGAACCTCTTCAGGTGATCTGATGACCAATGCCTCTTCGCCCCGCAACGATCACAGACGTGTCCTCCCCTTGAAACCTTGACCCGAAAGGCCGCGCCAATCATACGTGGAGCATTTGTCTCCCAAGAGACGTGTGACCGGGGTCCAATTTGGAGCCGGCCGTTTTGCTGGGACACTCCCTGGTGCTTGGGCCATGCGGGTGTCTAGTGACCGCTCTGAATGATTCCACATCTGTCTTTGGTGCTTCCCAGATCTTGAAAATCCGTAGGAAGAACGAGGTTGAATCTCTTACCCATTCAATTCAGCATCTTTTTTTGGGCATGGGTCTATTCCGGTGAACCTCCAGCCTCTGAACAGCAACAGAATGATCCACCTGGCAAATATCCACCATTGACCCCTGCCATCCACGTTGATGGACGTCGAGACGTCCACTGGTCTCGACGTCGACAGAGACGTCAGCATTGGTCAGCTGAGCTCGGCACTCGTAGTTAGGATGCTGCCAGATTTCTCCGCTCTTGCTTGAGAAACAGCAACGTGACCCGACGGCGCATGGCGCTCACACGAAAAAGAAGCTCGCTTCCGATTATGGAGGTGCTTGCGGTAGAGGCCAGGCAGGCACAGCACAAGAAAGCAGGAATCGCCTGATCGCCTTCACTGCGACGGCATGGCTGCCGGGTCCGATTTTTTGCTGACTGAGCATGGAGATGGTGGTCAGCAGATTAGAAAACTGGTCTCAGGGCTGCACAGAATGACCCAAATCCGCAGGTAGTTCACCTGGCTGTTTGTAGAGCATTTCTTTGAAGATGTTCCATTCATTTTCTACTGGTCCTTCTCCAAGTTCTTGAAGTCATAGGCAACTTCTGTGCAGCTCGGTGCCATGAAGGAGGGCTTCAGACACTCTGACGCCTGTTCCTTTGGTCAGCTGCTTGAGGTGTTTCTAGTCACTGCCCTGAGCGAGTTCGCCTGGAGTCCGTGGCGGTGAGAAGCTTTCGATTTGCTTTTGACCTTCACGTCTACAGACTTTGACTTGACGTTCGGTTGCTGGTCTGTCAACATTCACCATTGGGTCAGTTTGAATCCGTGCCAGTGGAACCAAGTGATCACCGTATTGTCAGGGTTCTTTCGACACTCCTGACTGATTTGTTCGATGCAACAGAAGGAGAGCTCGTTCTTTACACGTCCGTGCTTTTGGTGAAATATCATGGACGTGGAGAATGGCCCCATTGGATGACCATGAAATCCCCCACGGATCGATCCCGCTCCTGAATCACCCGCCGAAGGTGATTCACTGGGACCCGGTCCGTATTGCCAGTATCAACATGATGCAACATGAACAGTTTCGCACAATATCAAAGAGGTCGAGGCACTCGATGACAAGCAAGTGGAATCTGGAAAGAGGCAAAATCCATTTTGGATCAAGCTGGATTAAGTAAGTGAGAATCTACCCATGCAAGACTACATGAACTGCTACCAGACGCCCACTATGGGAGGCTTACAGCGAGAAAGTCTGTACACCTCAGCGTCACGCAGCGACTGGGTCATATGCAGGGAAGGAACAAAGCGAAGATGTAGGATTATCGTTTTTCGCTATGTAATATCAAAATGACGCAGTCATTGGCTCAGGCCGATGTCGATATGTAAGCGCCTTTTGGCCACAATGACTTCACAAGTTCCCAAAAGAGCCTTCAAAAAGTTCACCATCAAGTAGCACAACTTTCAGAGCGCAAACTTCAGTAAAAACCCAAGTTGGGAACCTCTGGAGACCCTCCTGGAAGTCGAGTGAGTCGATTTCCAAAGTCGAAAAACTCGGCAAAGCAAAAGGGGCTCCAAGAGAAGATAGCTATCACAGCGAGGATGCCCGCTTGGCTCCAAGAAATCCCAAACGTAGAAGACTGTCTCCTTTTCACACTTCGCTAAATCAGGCGTTTCCTCGAAGAAAACTGCCTCACTCATCTCTTGACAGACTTCTGGGAACTTGGTGGATTCGATCACTAAATCTATAAGTAGAACACATTCCAAGGTTAGTCCCTGCTATGATCATCTCATGGCTGGGGCATATCGACGTGGATAGTGTCAGAGTCATGGCTCAGTTCGCACTCCGCAAAAGGGAAGTGACAGACATGCCGGCGCGAAGGCCTGAGCAACAATGCCCTACCAGTTTCCTCTACAGACAGGCAGTTTTTTCCACTTCCATTAGTATTTGATGGAGGGTCTAGGGGGTTTCATATTTGCCGGTTGTTTAAGTTCAGTCATTCGGTTGATGTTCAACTCTCGTGTCGGACGGAGCTTTCAACTTTGACACCACCTGCCGGTTTTCTCCCATTCTATGTCAGATGGACTGTCTCAGAGAGTCACATGATTTGCCTCAAAGTGTGGCACAAAAAGATCTCTGAACCAGTGGGCGTTCAGTCTAATTCCACCATTCCTTTGTAGGGAGGGGGCCACCTCCTTAACTTCGAAGCAACCCGATCACTTCCAAAACGGCGTGGCTTTTCCACAGCTTCCACCACCGCGGGCGGCTCTGGTGGGAAGAAAACGATCGCAACAGATCCTTGTCGCCCAGTGCCGGCAGTGAGATTCGCGACGTTGGTTCGTGGTTCCAATTCCGCCGAAGACCGGAGGAAATCTCGGAAGACCAAGAGGAGTATATCATGTGAGGATTTTTGGAAACACCAACCGAACATGAATGCAGGGTCCATCTGGGCAGCTATGTTTTGGAGCTCAATTTTGCGCAGAGATGATGTGCCACATTATATGCAACATGATTTTGGGAATAAACAAACACGAAGATAACCTGAACAGGACACGATCGACTTTGCAAGCATCAAAACACTTGTTTTTGGAGTTCGACTCTTTGTTAGAGTGCCAAAGTGTTGGGGAAAACCCAGGGTGCTGACCCGGCCGAAAAGGAAGACTGAAAACATATGAAACCAGCACCTCTATTTTTTGCCGGCCGTTGTGTTTTTAGACGAAGATCCTTCTCAGATTGATCAGACCTTGTTCATCAGATTGATCCGACCTCGAACCCAGACACGACCACTGTTTTTGATAGGAAAAGACCACATGTTAGGTGGTTGGTGATCCCAAATGGGCCACATGTGTGAATTTTATATCTGGGAGACACCCTGGCCTATTTCCCTAATCTTCCAGGGGGTCGTTCACGACGTTTTTACTGTAACTCTTCCTGGAAAAGAACTACACACCCCAAGTAGAGGTCCCTCAGCTTGATCCGGTGAGAATCCCAGCTGCGAAACGGTGCTTCCGCTGCTTTCGATTCCGACTCTCTCGGCGAACAACAAAACGAGAACGGACCGGCAGGCCATGACCGGAGGCGCTTGCTCGCCCCGAAGACAACCGGTCTCCGGACGTGAACCGAACAGCCGACCAGAGCCGAGTCGTTCTACAACCCATTGTCCTCAACCCTGAAGAATACCCATTGGACTCATCCGGACCTTTCGGGCAACATTTGCTACATCCTTGAAGAACGAACACCGCGCCTTTTGGGGTAGACCATGGTCGTTCCATTTTCACTCATGCAGACCTCTCCGGCCGCTCCGGCCGGTCTGCCGGTCCAATCTCGGGTCTGTGGCCGAAAGGAGCCGAAGGCCACCGTGAAAAGGCTCCAACTCCGTCCGTTCCAACACACGCTTCCTCGCACGAGGCGACGAGGGGATTTTTCTGAACGGTGGTTGAACGGTGGTTTACTGTGGGTACAAGGCGTGGGGGCTAGCAGAAGGCGTGGAAATCCATTCCAGCAGCCCAAGCAGTTTCGAACTGACGTTTGGATGCCCTCGTCATGAATATCATGGTGTTCCCTCGTCAACTGTGCTCATCTGGGGCAGCGGTGTTTTAGTTAGGATTACCTTCGAGGATGGTCGGCCGCCCAGGCCGAGTTGTCGTAGTGTTAGGATTAGGTTGGTTAGCCGACGACAGCGGCGACAAGTAGGCAGATGACTGGGCCGAAAACTATGTCCCGTGCGTGGTGCAGATGTGGATTCATCAAAGGGGAGAGTTGAAACGTTTGCTATCCTCCTCCAGCTTAACATCCTACCTAAAACTGCATAACACCGATGTGAAATCCAATGCTCGGGCTAGAAGAAAATTCCCAAATGCCATGGAAAACGCCACTCCACTGGCCCCTCCATCTCATCTTGGCTCCATTCTGGCCTTGTGTTTGCGCCCTCACGCAGCTCCAGCCTCTGCGTGCATGGCGGCTTTGTTGGAGGCCTGCGCCGCAGGGGATTTGACGGCGGCCGAGCGGGCAGTGGAGGGCGGCGCCAATGTGAAGCTGAGCCTTGGCCGGTCTGGGCCGCCGGTCTGGGGGCGCCGCAGGGCCAGGACAGTGGCCAGGGCGGCATCCATTTTGGATCACGGCGTGGGCGAAGGGTGATGGAGAAGAAGGGATGTCGTGCCAAGCTTGGGATGTCCTTCGATCAGATCGCATCGTATTTACACTGGTATTTATTTACAATAGGGTGTTTTGCTTTGGCTTGGCTTTTGATAGGTAGGTATTTGCAGGGTGTTCTTTTGAGCTTTTGACAGTGCCAATAGCATTCAAATACCATGTTTTTTGGTGTGAGCCTTTGCTGGAGCTCCTGCCATGCTGGTCTTTACAGTGCTTGGGGCCTGTAAGAAGCACGCACGAAGAGCATCCCGTGGCAGCCAACATCATTTTGCAGAGCCCTTTTTTCTGCTAAATCTACCCTTTCTCTGCTTGTGTGTGCGTGCCTGAGCAAGCCCACTTTTCTTCCCAGTTTTACTGGAAGCCATCTTCCCTCCGCATGAAACAGATGTGCAAAGGGAACCTTGGGCAACGCCTTTCCCAGAAAGAACTTGACGGTCCTGCCTCGGAGACAGCAAAAATTCAGACGCACGTACTCTGAACCAGCACCACGGAAAGGGTGTCCATTAATAGCCCCTTAGAGGTCAAGGGGTGTCCATTAATGGCCCCTTACGGGTCCAGGAAAGTGTTTCTTGAGTCCTTTTTCCTGCACGCACATCACCTGCTAAAAAAAGACATCTTCGAACCAATGTCAATTTTTGCATTTCTGTAAACTTGTTCGTCATGTTGCTCGAGTTGACGGCTCCTCAACATCGCCCAGCCTCACTGGACGCCCTATCAGGAACACGCCGGGCCTTCCGCTCACGCTCGTTGACCTGCGTCCTAGACTGGTCAGATGTTTGCAATTTTGTGATGCAGACTGGAACGACCCCAGTACCAGGCCCACCTTCAAAAGACGTCACGCCGCCAAGTGTTGCACTCGATCGCAACGAGATGCCCCTGCCAGCGCAAGCCTTCCTAACATCTTGACATGGTTGGGCAATGATGCACACCTTTTTTGTTTTTGATGTTTCTTACTTGCTGGTGCCTGGTGCTCACGGAACAACGCGTACGTACGGTGGAAACTGAGGAGTGGAACGCATGGCCAGACGCCACTACACGTGGCGATCATGAGCTGTGTCTCAGATCCGCCCAAGGCCGTGTTGATGGCCAACATGTTGATCAAGGCCAACGCTGATGTCCACCGGCATGTCTTAATGAACGTTTGCTCCGAGCTCAAGCGGGTTTTTGGTGGGTAGGAATCGCCTGCCAATCCTCTTGAAAGCCGGTTATATTATGTATATACATACATGGTTGTTACCATCCAGAAAGAACCCAGAATGAGCTGCAATAGAGGCACCCCAATTGCATCTCAAAGCTAGCACCTGCTCCTCTGAGGAGTCTATCATCTTGCTTCCATTTCTAAACATAGAATCTGAGGAATATCAAGTGGAGGAAGTGGATGTAGATGCTGTTCTGAAAGATTCGTTTCTCATGGCAGGAGTGCATGTGGCAAAACTTTCTTAGAAGGGGGGCAATGAGTACAGTGGAGCAATATGTTTGTTGGGATGCTGGTGACATATCTGTGGGTCAAACACCGAGATACCGACCGGTTGACCTACCTGGTAGGTCGTTCGCGGCGGAACGGCGGATGAACCTGGCGCACGGCGGTTGCACGACCCATATGTGCTGTACTGTGTTTTGACCTTCGATTCAGGAGGGGACTCGTTCAGGTCCGGTGCTCGACCGCTCGAACGCCGTTTTCTTTGGACATCGTGGCCCTTTGAGGTGAACGCACGAGACAGGGACTCCAACACTCCGCTGCAACGTGTCTCAATGGGGATTTCGGGGGGTCTAAAACCCTGGTTCTCCAAAGAACGCGACGGACACCCGTGGTGAATAAACGTTTGTTGTTTACTCTGACCCTTACCGTTTGAGATGGCCAGCTTCTGGCACAGGTCAGAGCTTTCAACAGTCAATTGTGATGACCAAACTTCTTTGTCCCAGTTGTTATTATGGCCCCAGAAGGTAAGAAAGAGAACCAACACGGTCTTGAGAAGGT